>JANHAO010022301.1:0-12246 GCA_026873985.1 Saraca asoca
TTATCTAAACTTATGACTTATCTCTAGTATTATAGTCTAACTAAATAACCTAATAACTTATTAGTCATATATTCTATCTCTATTTTCTAACAAACACTTTTGTTTAGCCATTTGTTTGTGAATGATATGATGCAGATTTAAATAGCTTTACTTCCTGTATTTTGAATAGCTCGTACCAAAAGGCACTTCAAAAAAGTGAGTCCCTATCAGAAACAATAGATGTTGGTAAACCATGCAACTTAACCACAAAATCAAAGAAAATCTTGATCACTTGACTGGCAATATAGGGATAATTGATAGCCATGAAATGACCATACTTTGTGAGTCTATCAACTACTACTGGTTTGATAGTCTTCCCATGGGAAAGAGGCAAACCAATGATAAAGTCCATAGAAATGGACTACCAAGCCTTATCAGGTATGGGCAAAGGCTACAGAAAGTCAAGGTAGTGAACTAGTTATGGCTTATGTTTCTGACAAATAACAAAGTTTTTCACATCCTTTTGCAATCTTTTCGAGTAGAATATCTTAGCAATTCTATGATAAGTGGTTGTAGCTCCCGAATGCCCTCCCTAAGGGGAGTTATTAAAAAAAAAGAAAATCTCAAAAGCTAAGCCTTTAGTTAAAAGTCATCACTAACCACCATTTTTCCTTTCCTCTTTAAATCCCCATTGAGCTAATCATATTTTGGAAGTGTTTTTAGAATTCTTTGCAAGATAGCAATTTTATCCTAAAACTTATAGTCAAGTATCCAACTGTCTTTACCCTGTTTTAAGTCTATCAAAAGCTTATTAAGATATTGAAGACTATAAAAATGCATTTTTTTTAACAAATCAATTAAAGGTTAAGCAATTTTTCCATAATTCTGAATGCATCTTCTGTAGTAACCAATAAGGCCTAAAAAACCTCTCAACAGCTTAAGAGATGTAGGTATAGGCATGTCTTGCATGGCTGCAATCTTCATAGGGTCAAGTACAGCCCCCTTAAAAGGGATAAGGTAACTGAGATGTTCAATCTATTGGTGGGCAAAGACTAAAAGTTTGTGGCTTCTTAAGAACTCCAAAGCTAGTTTTAAATGCAACAAATGATCCTCCTAAGTCTTACTTTAAACCATGATATCACCAAAAAACACCAAGATAAATTTTCTTAAATATTATTTAAACTCATCATTCATAAAGACCTAAAATGAAGCAAGGGCTTTGATTAAGCCAAAGTGCTTGATAAGCCACTCATAATAGCTTGAGTGGGTCTTGAAAGTAGTCTTATAAATGTCTTCAAGATGCATTATGAATTAGTGATACCCATTAGTCAAGTCAAACTTAAAGAAGTATCTGCACTATGCAACCCATCAATTAGTGGAACAGGGAACTTATCTTCTATGGTCATAGAATTGAGCTTTTTGAAATCCACATAGAACCTCCATGAACCATCTTTCTTTTTCACTAGCACCACAAGGGATACAAAAGGCTAATACTAGGCCTTACTCCAAAATTAAGCATTTCATCCACCAATTTCTCAATCACATCCTTTTGCATATGCGTATATTTGTAAGATTTAATATTTACTAGTAAGCTACCCCTCACTAAAGGAATTTTATGGTCTTGCATCCTAGAAGGGAGAAGACCCTTAAGAGTTCCAAGAAGATCTTGATATTTCTATAATAACTGATGTAACTCTTATTATTGTTTAAGGTTAAGACCCTCATTAGCAAGACCTAAAATAGTGATAGAGCATAGTTAACCTAGCTAGTCTCCTCCTTGTTATGACTTACTAGCCACTAGTAAAGTTATGGCATAATTGAAGGCCATATTAATAATTCTATCATCCTCTAGTAGCGTGCATGTAGGTGGAATTCCTCTAATGCATACCCTATCTACATGATGATGGACTTGCATAGACAAAGCATGAAAATTCTTACTGGATGGTTCTGAGAATGATTAGCCATTGGATGCCTGAAATCATATCATAGCCATTTATTGGTACTACCAGAAAATCTATACTAAAGTTTAACCCTGAGACCTACCATTAAAGATTCTTGCACATTTGAGAAGATTCATTGATTCACCCTAATCTTATAGCTTGCATAATGAGTGAGCCTACAGCCTAATAGTTTTGCATATTCAAAGTTATGGTTGCTTCATAAGTCTATCAAAATTGTGAGTTTTTGCTTCTTAACAATAGCATCCACCTTCATGGTATGATATCCAACTATTCCATGCATAGTATCTTTTACTGCTTCCATAGATTCAGGGATGTTTCGGGACTCTTCCTCTTCTAACATTGGTTCAATTAGTAAGGCATAGGACTTAGAGTTCTTACATATATGGTTGGGGTGATACATGTCTTTATAATACATGCACAAATCTTTTGCCCTTCATTCAGCCCAAAAATTGTGAGGAACATTCTTGGTAAGGATCTATTTAGGGTTCTGTTTGTGAGGAGGGAAGCACAATGGTTTAGATTAGCTAGTGCTATTAGTGGTATTGGATAGTTTAAAGGATGAGGTATAGGGATTTTGGTCATTTAGAAAATTGGAATAAGAAGGATATATGGTAGGGCTTTTGGCAATATGGGGCAAGGTAAATCTAAGAAGAGTTTGGAAGAAAATAAGAGTGATAAGAATTATAGGATACATAGTTTGAGGGAATTTGTTTAAATTGGTCGATGGTTTTAGGAACATATTCTAGGCTTGAATTTCTTCCCATCTCCATCAATATATCCTTATGTAATTGGGCTAACTGCATAGCTTCAATGACAAATCATGGTTTCGATACCTGAACTGCTTTATCCTAAGGTCCCTTCAAACCTTCCAAAAAACAATTTAATCTTTGCTTATTAAATAGAACAGGTCTAGCAGTCAATTCATCAAAAGCTTCTATATACTCCTTAAGGTCCCTAATTTGTTTTTAATTTGTCAATTCAACAAATGGATCTTTAAAATTCCCCTGTCAAATCTTTTTTTCTGAATCTTGCATTAATTTTCTCCAAGTAGCAAAATCCATACCTTTGGATTGCATGATACAGCTGCCAAGAGTGAGCTTTCCCTTCCAAACTCCTCAGCAATGGCTTAAGTTTTAGAGATTTTGGAACTCCTTCAATAATAAAGCATTGCTCACATCTACTCTTCCAAGATCTAAAACTAAAGCCATCAAATCTAGGAAATCCAAGAGACTAACCTTATTTAACTTTCTCGAATTTCCTTTCTAGTCCCTTATTGGTTCCACTCTCCCCTGCTCCCACTGGTCTTCCCTTATCTCTCTCAATTTCCTTATTTTCCAAATCCCTAAGGTCTAAGGAATCTAAATCTTGAACTTCTTCTTGGTTTTTTTCCTTTAATTAAAGGAACATATGTTGAATAAATTCTATTTATGCTTAAAATGAGCTTGCTTTTGTAGCTCCAGTCCGACTATTCATTTTATCACACTTTCAATCTTCTCATCAATTGCCTATTGCCTGTTTTGGATCAGTTTCAAATTATGGTTGTTCACCATTGCAGCAAAAGGGAGTGAATAACTAAGATCTAATACCAATGATAGGAAAGGAAATGGGAAAAAGGAAAATTCAACAGTAAAAGAAAAAGACACTCTATTTTTGGACTGAAGGCATCTCTTCTAAAGACTACCATGCTCGTCATAGAGCTAGTAATATCTTTATAAAATTATTGTTTAATCATTACAGTCCATATCCCTGAGATTTTATACCTCACCTGCTATGACATATAGATAAAAAAGTAATGATAATTAGACATGTGTCACATCCTCCCAAAATAAAATAATAGCTTAACTACCCATATGCTATCAGGAGATAAATCAAATGGTGTGTGTGTGTGTAATGAAGATTATTTTTTAGAAAAACACTTATATCATAGAGGAACACCAATGATGTGATGGCGGAAGAAGGGAGGTAGGAGTTTCAATCCAAATATGCTTTTTTCTTCCTCGAAAACCAAATTGCAAAAAAATAATAACCAATAAACTTGTTAAGAATAGTTGATCTATCCACATGTTGCACATCTTAATAATCTCAAACTCAAAGTATCTAAAAGTACCATATACAATTTGTACGGCAAAAACCTTCTAACAAATTTTTTCAAAAATTTATACTTTTTAGTTAACTTTACTATAACAAGCTTTCTTCATATAATATTCTAATTTTTTTATATCTTTTACAT
Organism: Saraca asoca; assembly: GCA_026873985.1. Taxonomy (NCBI): domain Eukaryota; kingdom Viridiplantae; phylum Streptophyta; class Magnoliopsida; order Fabales; family Fabaceae; genus Saraca; species Saraca asoca. The sequence goes on from JANHAO010022301.1 coordinate 4,171, forward strand.
GCAAAATTATTATAAAATTATATGTTTTGTAAAAAAAATTAAAAAGTAAAAATTTTACAAAAATGATATTCTTTCGTGCAAGCTTAAAAAGTAAATGAAAACAAAATGTCAAAACCAAGCGTTACCTGCATAGGTTATACATTTATATATATTCATCTTTCTGATAGTCTAAATGTCATGACACTTATTCTCACCTAAATATTAATATATAGCAAATAGCATCCACTTGTTAAGAGAAAGCAAGTGAGAATAAGTTTTAATTTTTTTATTTCTTTTTCTTTTTTATTCCAATTTAAATCATAGATAAAAGTTCTCTATTTATCTGTTTTAACGATAAATTATTTATTTGAGTTATCTATAATCAATTTCTAATTTAATTTTTTAAAATTTTATTATTATTAAATTATTAATTTAATTTTTAATTTTATGAATTATCAAATAATATTTTAATTTCTAATTTTAAATATTTAAATTATTTATTTATTTGAGTAATATAATTTTGGTATCCAATTTAATATTATTAAAATAATTTTCAACTTAGAATTTAAAAATATTATATTTAAATTTTTAATATTAAAAAATATTTTAATATTTCAATGAATTGTAAAACTCAAATTTTTAATAATTTTAATAATTATTCTTTAATTTTTAAATTATAAATTATTTTAATAAATGTTATATATTCTCATGCTTTATAAAAATTATCTATTTCAAAAAAATATTTAATAAAATTATCTATATTCAATTTTTCATCTAAATTCATTAATATATTTTAATTTAAATTATTTCTATACGTGTGTGCGCAAGCTCTATGTGAATAATTGATTTTAATTTTCAATTTATATAGATCTTATTAAAGGAGAAATCTTCTCACCACTAAATGTCATCACCAAATTCATCATATTTCCTTATGATTTTTTGTGAAAGGATTCTATACAATTTTTTTTGTGTAAAATTTATGTATAGAACAACAATATAATTATATACATTTAATTCTTCATTAATTAATTTATAATAATTTCCTTTTTATACCTTTTTTATTAAAGGAATATTTTATTATCTTAGATATCTTTATTATTTAATTACATATCTTTAATATTTCTATTAAATGATTAAATTATAATCTTTTTAATCTGTATAAATTTTCTTATGTTTAAATAATTAATATTGAGTAAAGAATATTATTAATATTAAGTAATTATTTTTATATTTAATAGTGTTATTATTTTATAATTTAACACACAAAAAGTTATTTATAAAATATATTTAAATGGATAAATTTCTTTTTCTTAAGTAAATTTATTTTAAATGTTTTAATATTTAATTATGTCAGTAATACATATTCACATTCCCCTCCCAAATCCCTATCTTTTTTTTATGCTATACTCATACATAAGATTATACAATTAGATACATTCTTATTTTACATCCTAAAAATTATAGTTGTTATCTAATCAATGATATTTAATTCAATTGCAACTAATATTTAAATTTTATACAAATAATACTCAATTATTCTCCAAAGAAATTGGAATTTTATTCAAATTATAGTTGTTATTCAAACAAATTGAGATTTTATTTAAATTGTATGCATCTAATATTCAATTAAGATTTACATAGAGACTAATTTCTAAAGTGTTTAGTATAAAAATCCACACAATTCTTTAAAACTTAAAGTGAATGCACAAATATACATTTACACGTAAGCACTTAACACCTTGCAATCTTATGCTTAATATAATGAGTAGTATATAGTATATATCATTTATAATTTGCTTTATTCACTATCTTTGTAACGTGTTATGGGTATTATTTGTAATCGTATAAACGAGCTGGTAAAAGTCCAATGGATAGACTCAGCTACCAAAGGCACAACTCATTTGGATTGAGGCCACTGGACCAAGACACCAGTTCGCTTAATACAAACCAAGGTCGCTGGTCAATACGGATCAAAGCAGTAACCTCAAGTCGTGAAAGCAAGGCTTAGCTCGTAGCTGGCGGAAAATGTTTTTAACCATCAGGAAAGTCCGTCCAATCTCCTATTCTGGCAGGAGTCTGTTATAACCATCTATCCTAATCTACTATGTAATTCTGATCAAATCATGATACTTATCTGTTATAAATTTACAATCAAACTGTAACCCCCCAATCATTATGATGAAATCATTGTACATGGGATATACAGTCATCAGATACAAAATACTCAGTAAAAAGTAATAAAAGACGTGGATGTAGGGGTCAAACTAATTTTAGCCGAACCACGTTAAAAATTTTTGGTCTCTCTCTCTCTCTACATTTATTCTGCAACTTAGGATTCAGAACTTAGGTTGACTAGATTTTACCATCAACATTTTGGCACTAGAAGGAAGGCCCTAAACTGCATTCACCGTTATTTTTCGATGACTAGAGGAAGAACCACTAGAAGTTCAAATATTGTAGTTGGCCAACCAGATGGTCATACAAAACATCAAGAGGATCCAATTCTCCATACAGGCACTTATGTCGTCCCTGTCGTAGGTGTTGCCACCGACATGCCACCAGTAGCCTCACACCAACCTAATATCATTGATAGAATACAAGCATTGTATCAACATCATGATGTGCTAGAGAAAACGATAGGAGAGTTGGCTAAGGCGATAAAGGCATTAATTCAGGCATGAGTCCAGGGCTCATAAGAGCAGATTGGGGGTACTACACAGAAAGAAACTCTCCAACAGTTACAAGATGAAGCTTAGGAAAAGGGGCCAACCAAAGAAAAATGTCGGCCTACTCATTCAACTCGCTTTACCAATTCATGGCCAAAGTTGGAGGCCTATCGAGTTCATGAAGAAGATGAAAGAGACCATCAATGACTAGGGGTGTTAAACAGGCTTAAAGCTTACGGGCCAAGTGGGCTAGCCCACAGATCTGGAACAGGCTGGACATGTTAAAGTTAGGCCCATTTGAAAATGGGGCCTAAACAGGCCAAGTCCAGTAGACTACAGTCCAAGCGGACTGAATCTGCACAGACACAGACCGATCCACAGGCCTAAACGGGCTAGGCTATGTAACAGGCCTAAACGTTCAGGTGGGCCTTTGTAAAAAGTGGTAAGAAGTCTGGGGGCTAAAACGTAATTTTTCTTATTTTCCTTACAAAACAAGCTGGCCCGCGGGCCAGTCTGGTCTATGGACAGGTCGAATCGGACTGGCAATCCACGGGCCCATTTGATGTAGGACTAAACGGGCCTGACAATCCACAGGCCCATTTTGATGCAAGCCTAAATGGGTCAGGCCCATTTAGTCCTGATCCAAACGAATTTTGGCCTGATCCAGCCCGGCCCATCCATTTAACACCCTTATCAGTGACATGGGGGTTCTCGTTAAACTGAAAGCTCAAACAGGACCAATAGGAGACATGCCTCGAATCAAAACTCGCTGGGCCACAAGAAAAAAAAACATAGGACTTCAGATCGCTACAGAAAGAGAAGCCGACCATCTCCTAGCTGTCGGTCTGAAACTCAAGATCATATGGTAGAGGAGCTGCTCCAAAGGATAAAGCAATTGGAACAACTCCTCCAAACTCAGGACCATCGAGATTGTTACGACGAGAAGACACCGTTCACCAGGGAGATCGAGAAAGAGCCTTTCCCATATAGGTTCAAAGATCCCATTATCTCACTATACAATAAGGATAGTGATCCATACGACCACCTGGATACATTCAACGTACAGATGGATCTTCAGACAACTAGTCCTTTGGTCAAGTGTCATATTTTTCCAGCCATTCTAGGGGACTTACCTTGAACATAGTTCAAGAATCTCAAAGCTCGCAGCATTGACGTTTAGGAAAAATGCCAGAGGAGATTCATTAATCAGTACAAGGCACTGATGAGGCAGCTCGCACTACCTTGCCACCTTGTAACAGTATTTCAATGAAAGAACAAATCACTAAAGGACTATATTATTCGATTCAGACATGAGGTCAGTAACGTAGAAAATCCCTCAGACAAGAGCACCTTAACAGCAATCTCAGTGGGACTTCGCAAAGATGAGAAGCTATATGAGAGCATATACAAATCTCCGGTAAGGGACCTGGGAGAATTCTACGAACAAACTACCAAAGAGATTAGGTGGGAGGAAACCTTTAGCCTTAAGCCCAAAGATGAGACAAACAACTCTAACCAGAGAAAAAAAAAAAGGGCAATACCAAAAACAATAAGGAGGGTTAGGATGACGACCCCAAAAATCAGGTCGTAAAGAAGGCTAGGAATGAATGATCTCAGCGTAAAGGTCATTATGACAGCTACAGCATCTTATCAGATACTCTAAAAAAGATCTTTGTGATGGAAAAAGATAGGGAAGATTTTGGGAAGCTCAACCCCATAAAGACTCCCCACAGGTTCAAAAACACAGACAAGTACTATGCTTATCACAATGAAATCAGGCATAATACCTCAGAATACAAGGCACCTAAAGATGCAATTAAGGAGCTAATCAAAAAAGGTCGTTTAAGAGATTACGTGGTGTGGCCTACAAAGTAACGTTCTTAGCAATATCAGTAACCTATACGGCAGCAACACCTACGAACTCCAGAACAGAAGGAGACGCCCTTAGTAATAACTATAGTCATCATTCATGGTGGGCCACACATTGCAAGTACCTCAAATAGGTCTCTACGAGAAGTGAATCATGTCCTGATCATGGGACATGGTGGATCTAAAGGTCATGCCAAAAAGGGAGAGCAACCTTAGACAACATCACCTTTACAAAAGAGGATGCATAAGGAATACATTTTCCCTATAACGACACAATGATCATCTGAGCCAGAATCGGCAATGTCGAGGCATGAAGGATTATGGTCGATACGGGCAACTCGGTGAATGTAATGTACAAGGGATGTTTTGAGCATACGAGCTTGAGCACAGATTAACTAAAGCCTTCCCTAAAGCCTTTTTATGGCTTTATAGGAGATGCAATACTACCAACGGGGTAGATTAAGCTCCTCATTACTCTTAGAGATTTAAGACGCCAAACAACCATCTTAGTAGATTTTCTAATCGTCGATTGCCTCTCAGCCTACAATGTGGTACTAAGGCGGCCTGCAATGAAGGATCTGGACATGGTCACATTAATTAGGACACTTACAATCAGATTTCTGACCCCTAATGGAATTAGATATGTGCGAGATGAGCAGTACATAGCCTGACGCTACTACGAGGAAGTAATCAAGCTAGAGGTAAGAGGGAAGAAGGTTAATATGATTTCTGGTAGAGAAACACAAGCTATAAGTAGAATAGGGGTCAGTCATGACCTCGACCCCCACGAGGTGGACACAGACAAAGCAATTGGCCCAATGGAAGAGCTTGAAGATATAGAGGTTAGTGAGGCAGACGCTGAAAGATGCCTCAAGCTGGGAAAAAACTTCTCTCTAGATTTAGAAACCTAGCTAACCGAATTCTTTAAAGCAAACTTGGACGTTTTCACTTGGAACCATATGATATGATAGGAATCGATATCAAAATCATGTCACATAAGCTCAATATCGACCCTCGTCACAAGCTGGTTCGTTAGAATAGGAGGCCAATGACTACTGAGTGATAACTCACTCTCAAGAAAGAGGTGGATAAGCTTTTAAACAACAAGTTCATCCGAGATGCTTACTACTTAATTTAGGTGGCCAACCCTATATTCGTAAGAAAAACGAATGGGAAATGGAGGACTTGCATTGATTTCACAAACCTTAACAAGGCATGTCCAAAGGACAGCTTCCCCCTACCAAGGGTATATTAGCTCATGGATGCAACTGTTAGTCACCCACTTCTCAACTTCATGGACGCCTACTCAGGGTATAATCAAATCCCCATGAACCCACAAGATAAGGAACATACCTCATTTATCACCGACTACAGGCTATATTATTATAAGGTGATGCCCTTTGGACTGAAGAATGCAAGAGCAACCTACCAGTGGTTGGTCAATATGATGTTCAAAGAGCAAATTGGGAGGACAGTGGAGATTTATGTGGATGATATGCTTCTGAATGGGTTGTTAACCATGTCTGTGACCTAAGGAAAATGTTCTAAATTTTGAGAAAGTATTGGATGAAGCTAAATCCCTACAAGTGTGCATTTGGGGTGACTTCGGGAAAGTTCCTTAGATTCTTAGTCAACATAGGGGAATTAAGGTGAATCCAGAGAAAATCAGAGCACTTATTAATATGAGATCCCTTACTAGAATCAAGGATGTACAAAGCCTTAATGACCAAGTTGTAGCACTCAACAAATTCATCTCCAAAGTGATGGACAAATGCATTCTGTTCTTTGATATGCTAAAGAAGAGGAAACAATTTCAGTGGACAAAATAGTGCAAGTTTGCTTTCCAATAACTGAAGCAGTATATGGGTTGAGCTCCTCTTTTATCCAAACCAAGGGAAGGTGAGAAGCTCATCATTTACCTGGAGATATCCCAGCACGCTCTCAATGCAACATTGGTATGGGAAGAAAGAGGAGCACAGTTCCTAGTCTACTATGTAAGCAAGAGGTTACTAGATGTTGAAATGAGGTACTCGCCAATGGAGAAACTTGCCTACTACCTTGTGGTCGTATTGAGGATGCTACGATCTTATTTTTAAGCACATGCCATAGAAATGGTCACATAGTTACCACTAAGGTAGATCTTACAAAAGACTGATACCTCAGGTCGCGTACTGAAGTGGGCAATCGAGCTAGCCCAATTCAACATTAAGTACAAGCCCAGGCCAACAATCAAGGAACAAGAAATAGAGGCTTTAGAGACTCCATACTAGGAATTGTATGTCGATGGGCCATCAAGCGAACAAAAGGCTGGGGCAGGGGTACTTCTGATTAGCCCTGAGGGACACAAAATCCTCTACACACTGAGATTCAATTTGCAGGCCACAGATAACAAAGTTGAATATAAAGCATTGTTAGTAAGGCTCCATCTCGCAAGGGAGATACGAGTCAAAAACCTAAGAATATTTAGTGATTCCTAATTCATAGTTTGCCACATGCGAGGTGAATATGAAACAAAGACGTCCAAGATGGCCATCTACCTTCAAAAGGTTCAAGAACTACTTGGATCTTTCCAACAATATGAGATCATTCAGATTCTGTGAGCTCAAAACACACATGCAAATGCATTAGCTCACTTGGCCACAACCAAAGATACAAATTTTTTGGGAGCAATCCCGGTAGAGTTCTTTCCATCACCAAGCAAGAAGCAGAAAGACGTCATAACTATAATTGTTGTGGTGCAAAACTTATGGATGAGTCCAATCTTAGATTACTTACAAGATGGCAAACTGCCACAAGATAAGATAGAAGCTCATCAATTATGAGCTCAAGCAACTAGGTATTGCATCTATTGAAGGAATGTTCGGCCAATCGAAGGGCAACATGGTCAATATTTCAAAAAAAAATTTCATTGCAACCAACCCAACATCCAACCCCAGATCTAGCTAGTAGTGAGCTTAAACATCACACTAGAAGTGAAAGGGAGCTAAACCAACCTTTGGAAGCAGCTCAAACGCAGCGGAGAAGGAGGGAAGCCGAACGGTCACCGTCGTTTCTGATCCAAGTGTACCGACCCTATCAACGTCCACACCGGAAGGAGGAGAGGCCGATCTAGTGCTAGCTAGAAGCTTCAAAAGCTTGAGGGACCAAACGCTGACAAACGCAACGGAGGAAGGTAAGATCGTTGGAGAATAAGACGAAAAGTCTTCGCGGGCTTGTCTACCTGAAATGGGCAATCCAGCGGCAAATATCATCTTGGCAAAACGACGTCATTTTTCCCCTTTTGCAATTTCCTTAAATTGCAAAATGACCCCAAGCAATTTTGCAAATTGCACACGGGTCCCTATGATTTTTGAAAACTACTTTTCAGTCCCACCGATATCTGCCCTTTTCAGTTTAGTCCCTAGATATCCAAATATCCCCATTTTAGCCATTCCTCATATTTTCGTTATGCGTGTGACCCGGTAGGCCCCTGAAATATTGGCAAAAGTTCACAATGCCCTTCAAACCATTTGAAGGCATACAAAAATTAATCCAATTAATTTTTTGATTAATTTCACCAAAT
>JANHAO010022302.1:0-12242 GCA_026873985.1 Saraca asoca
AAAGTATCAATTGAATACCCCAAAACTTTCATAGACTTTTTTAAAGTTATTAAAAATCAATATTGAATAACCCATGACTTTTACAGAGTCTTCGAAAATCATTATTAAATACATCCAAACTTTTGAAGTTTTTAAAATTCTTTAAAAGTAATGATTAAATACACCCTCCTTAGTAGGTTATATTCCAAAATGTGCCCAATTGGACTTAACTACTCAAATTTTAAAAACTTGTTTAAATTGCTAATGGGGAAAAATTATGTGACCACAGATGTATTTCTTAGGTTTACCTTGACATACATAAGATTCCTATATGGCTTTGGATCAAGTGTTGATAATTCATCAAGAAAATTATATCATCAACAACTCTTCCAAGGAACTAGATTATTTGAAGACCATTCTTGAAATACCTTGCTCCTACATTAAGAATTAGAAGGCTATTGGGAGCTGAGGTTTACAAATCTATAGTGCCACTAACCACTCAACTTGAGTTAGGGCCCTCAACAGGCATTATTGGTGGCCCTCCTTCCTATGGTCGTCCTGTTACTACCTCAGGTCACAATAAGACACTTTTCTCAAGGAAGTAGAAGGCTTTCCCTAAAAAATTAGGGAAAGGCAAAGAGGGTAGTTCTTCCAAAGCTTTTGCTCCTACCAAGAAAATTACGGTAGGTACTTGGAAGGAAGTAGAGTCAACCAAAGCCTTGTAAGGAGCATCCTAACATTTGATACCATAGATAGTCTATGGTATAGAGATGTTGATTATGGGGCTTTCCTGCATGGTAGACTACTTTTCCCCACTGATCAGGATCACATTGAGGAATTTATATTGGATCATCACCCTTTACACCTTCCGAAGTCCTTTGTGGCCCAAATTCCCCACTCAACTATTGTCTTCCATGTCGTTATGCCCTTTTTGTGAGGAATGAAAGAGAGTTGATGAAATCTGACCCTACTGACTTAGAGAAGTTGAAGAAAAATGTTGAAGCCAAGGCCACAAAGTTAGCCAATTAGGATAAAAGCATCATTGATTTGACCAACTGGATTGTTGAACTGATGAAGGAACAGGATGCCCTATCCTAAAAGAGTGAGGATTTGGCAAAAGAACTAGAGGTTGAGTGGAAGAACCAAGAAAATCATGAAGCAGCCTTGAACGCGAAGCTTAAGGAGGCCATGAAGGAAACTAAAAATCTTAGCTTTCCAATGCTCTGGTTTCATTTTACACAAGCTGTTTGTCAAACCTAGCATTTCAACCCTAACATGATGCTCAAAATTTCCAAGCTTGAACAGGATAAAACTCTAGAAGAAATCTTGCTAGCTTGGCCAAAAAAAAAAGCAAGTTATTAAATCCTTCCACAATTGTTGCCCTTTGGGGGCCCATTTTTTGTACTGGATAAGTTGAATGGCCATATCAATGAGTATGCTTTTACTTGCACATTACTTCTTTTAATTAGTTTTCACCACACTTATATCTATGTGTGCCTTCTATTAATTACTTTCTCTTTATTTTATTAAACGATTATCATTTTAACATTATCTAGTTCTTTTACTTAAACGAGCCTACAATAAATTGCCTATTTACTTTACCATTCAACTACATTCTCTTAAGGCCTTCATGGTTCTAGTTTATTTTTCTTACTTTTTGATTAATGATGCTTTGATTGGGCCTTTGGTCTTGGCTTTTTATTAACATTAGGAAGCTTCTTAACTTTTCTTAGTGCTAGCATGATTGCTAATGTATTTCAAGACTTTCCTTCCTAAGGAATTGATTGCCCAGGGCTCTATCTTTCCTAAAGACTCCTTAGATTTCCTAAGGAGTTTTCCATTTCAAGGAATGTTGGAATTTGTTGAATCTATCATCTTAACCATTCATCCTACTCCCTCCTAGCTATTGGATCCTTTCTCAGCCTCTATAAAAAAGCCAAGCTAGTTTTCTTAGTGGTAAATTCTACATTTTGTCACTTCAGAACCTAATTATTACTGGCTTGCCTGCTTTAAGTAAAGAGTTAGGCTTTGGGACCTGGCTACTACTAGTTAACATTTCCTTCTCTGACATTTTATCTTGATTTCTTGGTTGTGTTCTCATTTTCTGCTAGTAACTTCTACATTGCTCTTATGCACAACTAGCCTTATTTTTCCTTCTTCCTTCTTTCAAAATATATAGGGATCAAAATTTTCCTTATTTTTTCTTGTTTATTTTTCATTCTACTAGCTTTTTGTCTTTCTTTAACTTCCAGACTATTAGTTAACTTTATTCTATTGTTTGAAGATAGACTCTAAATGCTTAATGGGGACTTCTACTTGAACTCAAACAAAACTACAACCTCTTGTTCATTCAATTGCTTTAATAAGTTTGACACTAGAAGCAATTGTTATAGATGACCCCCCCTCTCCTAAATAGGCTGAACCTCCTTCTGGATGTACCTAAGCATCACCTTTATGTAAGCAACAAGCTCTTTCTAAGGGCTTTTCTAAGAGTAAGAAGAGTAGTTCTATTGATATGGTGATTACTGGGAATTTTTGTGTGAACTTTTGATGTGGCTGTCGAGATTGATCAGATTAGAAATTTATAATTAGATTACCTAAACTATTTACAGTATAGGCAATATCAGATCGAGCCTTTGGATCATTTGGTGGATGATATCAATCAAATTAGGAGCTCGAAATAATGGGGGATGGCAGAACTAAATCCTATAGCTGCACTAACAGAAGTGAAAACAAAATAGCAAATAAACCAACTAGCCCAGGGAATTAACTAGCTTGAGGTTAATGCTTCCTTGATCACTAAATATTCATTCAATTGTTGATAATCGTAACAAGGATTCCTAAAATGAATAATAAGTTCTATGCAGAACTCAGTCACAAACAATCCATCAAGATCTCAATGCATTGCTTGGTTTTCCTATTCTCTTCTACAAGTGATTATCAAAATCTCAATAATCATATTAATATTTAAACTAAATGGATCCATTCAACTCAGATATCACAATAAAAATAGAAAGGAAAGGAGAAGAAGTGACCAGTAATTTGAATGCAAAATGAAAGAATAAGATCTCCACATTAATCTTCAAGTTTGTTAACCCCTTGTGTTGATTACAACTCAACCTTCCATAGAAGGTAGAAACTACAAAGGAAAGAAAGAAAAACACATCCTACACTATTGTTATCTAATACTAAAAACTTCACTTTGAAAACTAAACTAAAAGCTTCCAAAACAAAAAGACTTTGCCCAGGCCAAGAGAGAAGGTAGCTGCTAGTAGGTGGAGCAGGTAGAAAGTTAGTCTAGTTACTTTCTGCCATTGCTCTATATATTCTGACTCAATGTAGACTACTTCTTCTAGTTTCTCACTAACTTGCGAGTCTCCAGCTAGTTAAGTGTGAGTTGGAGTCAAGGATGATGCATTTGGCTCCAGATCCATGCCAATTGGGGGCATTAAAACTCTAATTCTGCAGAGGCCCATTTCACAGTAATTCTACCTCTATGTTGCAGCTCATTTTTCACACCTATAATGATCCATTTAGCTCTGGAAGTCTGCATGTAAAATGTATCATTATGTCTTAGCTTCCAATTGGGCTTATTTTTTTCCTCAATTGGGCTTGTATAACTCCAGTTATGGTCTGATAAGTGCACAAAGGTCAGGCTGCTCGAGACAATATTCTAGTCTTGATTTCAACTCCAATTTTAGATAGCTAATTGTGTGATTCAACCTTGGAGGTCTTCATAAAGTTTGTAGAGCTATCTCTTAGCTTTCCTAAAAGATAAGAATCACATTAATTGGACATGTGTAGCTCAAGTTAGGACTAGATTATAGAAACTACTCAAAATGGCCAAATTATGCAGAATTTCCTCTAAGATACCAATTGACACAAAATCATAAATATGCACTAACATAGCTGAAAGTAAGTCATTTTGGACCTTAAAATTCTATATGAGAGGACAATTAAATAAGTAAAATATTTTATTATTAACTTTCCAAAGCTGATGAAAGTGAACCTCAAGAGTAGATGCTTGAAAAAATGAAAAAGCATTAGGCCCTCTTGGACTTGTTTCTTCATAGTTATTTTGGACTTGTTTCTTCATAGTTATTTTGCCTATGTGCTTTCTATATGGAATAGGCCATTCGACCATTAATAAACTTTTCCTTCTATTCAATATTGCTTAGGGTGCCTTTAATAGGCCTTAAGTTTTTACTTGCTTGCCAACTGCTTGAATATGCTTGGTCTTTATTTTTAATACATTTAGATGTCTTATCATGAGAAATTTTTTATCTATTGGCACTATGGGATTGGTTTGTGTTTTTATTGGTATCAAGATATCTACTCTAGCTTTTAATTTTATTAAGGGATCTACCTAAATTTTGTTGGTGCTAAGAGATTTGCTTGGCTTTTAGGTATATATGCTACAAACTTTCTCTTCATTCCATTGTCACAAATACATGATTCATTGCTTTTGACAATTAGATTTGCACATGATATCACCTTAAGTGTGTTATCTTCCATGTTTAAGGAAGAGATTTCCCTTAAACTATTTTTAATCAATAGACACCAGCTAAGAGGTTTTCTTGTACTCTGAGCAGCCCTTCCCATATAGCTGCCAATTTTCCTTCTGATTGCACTTTTTGTGGCCTATTTGCCCTTCACAGGGCTAGCTCTTTTTTTGTAAATGGATTGCTTCTCATTTTCTTATTTGCAATTCTGGCAATGTTTACCTTGTAACACTCATTTTGGAGTTAAGCCATTTATCTCTTAACCAACATATCTAGCTTTTTCTCTTCTCTTTTCTTCATTTTTCTAGTAGTCATATTATTCTCTTTGTTTGGTGTATTGTCAAGTTCCATGGGAAGCATGGTCTCACTCCCATATATGAGTATAAAAGGAGTTTCACCTGTAGTTGAATGTACTATAATTCCATAAGATCATAAGATGCTTCATAATTCTTTAACCCATCTCCTTTTTGCATCTTGCAATCTCTTATGTCATCCTTCTAGATGATTCTATTGGTCAATTTAACTTGCCCATTTGATTGAGGGTGTTCAACCAAGGTGAATCATGTGATATTCACATTTTCATAATAGGTGCCAAAATGTGAATATACCTTAGGTAGAAGCTTTGAAAGTTGCCACTAGCAAACTACTTTCTGTTATGAGATTTGATTTTTGTAGGAAGGTCATACCTAAAAGGAACTGTTAGCATGTTTCTTATATCCAAGTTTATACTTTTAGAAGTTCTACCTTACAAATGGCATTTTTCCATACAAAATTTTGTATGTTATTTGAAGTTTTGATCACTAGGGGCTCTACCTTTATCTATTTGGTAAATTAATCAACCACCACTACCACATACTTTAATTGCCTGGGAGTGACTGGAAAAGGTCTTAGGAGGTCGATGCCCCACTGGTTGAATGGCTAGGAAGTGAAGAAGGACATCTGCTCAACTGTCAGCTATCTTTGCACTTTTGAGAATCTCTGGCACGTATCATAATGCCATACAAGTTCTAAGGCATCTTGCTTCATTTTTGGCCAAAAATACCTTGACCAAGCAACTTTTAGTACAATTGCCTTCTCGCCATATGAGATCTGTAAATACCTTCATGAATTTCTCTTTAAAGACAGTCAGCTTCGCTCGACTAAAGACACCACAATGACACGAAGGAGAAACCTTTCTTATATGGTTGCCCTTCTTTCACAAAAAATTATGAAGCTTTTTATTCAACCTTCTTAGCCTTTTTTGTTTATCCTTTAGCAATCAACATTCCTCCAAGAACACCATGATTAGGGTTAACCATGATTCCTCTTGTTCAACATACATTACCTCATCTATACAAGGGATTTGCTATGTCTCTTGAATTATTATTCTATTGTTTACCACTGCCTTAGTGCTAGTTAACTTTGTTAACACATCTATGCATTCATTTTCTTCCTTTGGGATCATTATCAACTTGAAATTTAACTTTATTAATAGGCTTTTAGCTATCTTTGTTTATCTTGCCAATATCTACTCCTTCACCTCACAATCTTCCCTAACCTAAGCAATTACTAGCTGAGAATCACTCATAACTTTCAAAGTATGTGTCCATACTTCTCCTGCCAACTTTAACCTAACTATCAATGCTTCATACTCTACATAATTATTTGTTGCCTTAAAGTTAAATTTCAATGAATACTCCAAAATTAAATTTGTAGGTCCATCTAAAATTACTCCTACTCCGTTTTCCTTACTATTCAACAAGCCATCCACGTATCATACCCACACTGAACTTTCCAATCTAGGTTCTTCTATCTTTGTTAGTTCAACTGCAAAATCTACTAATGTTTAAACCTTTATTGCTTTCCTAGTTTTGCAAATAAGTACAACTTTTAACAACTTTACTGCCTAAGCTATCAATCATCCTACTAGGTTAGGTTTTTGCAAAACTTGCCAAATTGGAGCATCCATTCAAATGAAAATCTAGTGGGTTTGGAAATAGAATTTTAACTTTATAAATGTTGTTAACAAAGCAAAAACTAGTTTTTCAATTTTTTGATATCTAACTTTAGCACTATGTAGCATATAACTCATGAAATATATGAGTCCTTGCTCCCTTTTGACCTCTCGGATGAGCACTAAACTTACTGCTTCTACGATTGCCATTAAGTATATATACAGTGTTTTCTAGAAACTTTTTTATCTCTTGAAAAGCTTGTTCATAATCGTTAGTCCATTTAAAATTTTTAGCATTTTTAAGCAACTTAAAGAAATAAGCATGTTTGTCAGCTGACCTGAACATAAAGCGCATGAAGGCCATAACCTTTCCATTAAGCATCTACCTTTATTTAGTATTGTTGGACTTCTCATATTGATTATGGATTGACACTTAGATGGATTGGCCTCAACACCTAGTTCAATAATCATAAATTTGAGGAATTTTGTAGCCTTTACTCAAACACAAATTTTTTGGATCCGATCTCATTTGAAACTTTTTCAAGGTTTCAAAGGTTTCTTCTAAATCTTGTCAGTGTTGCTCTAAGATTCTGGATTGAATTATCATATCATCAACACACACTTTCATATTTCGGCCTATATACTCCCCAAAAATTTTATTTATCATTCTCTAATACATTACTCCTGCATTCTTCAAGCCAAACAACATAACTTTATAATAAAAGGTCCCCTGGTTGGTTATAAATGTCGTCTTGCTCTCACTATTGGGATGCATCTTCAATTGATTATATCCTAAAAATGCATCCCTAAAACTAAGGATTTCAAAGCCTGTAGCATTATCTATTAGCTAATCAGTATTCAGGATTGGATATAGATCTTTTGAGCGAACTTTATTAAGGTCTGTGAAATCTACACACATTCTCCAGCCCCTTGTGGCCTTTCTCACCAAAACAACATTTGCTAACCACGTAGTGTGTGGGATTTCTCTAATGAGCCCTGCACTTAGCAATTTATCCACATCCTTTTTTATCACTATTTGCCACTCAAAATGGTGGTTTCTTTTTTTTTTTTTTGGCTAAACAGATTTGACACATGCATTAATTAACAACTTATGGCAAGCTGATTTCGGATTGATCCCTGGCATATCCACAGGTTTCCAAGCAAATACCTTAATATAATCTTGTAAGAGTTTTATCAATCGCTCCTGATCTACTTCTTTTAAATCTGCATCGACTTTAACTATTCTCTCATTGCTATCCCTAAAGATCCATACCTCTTCTATTTCTAAACAAGGCTCTGGCCAGTAAGGATTATCCTACCAAATATCAAGAAGTGCTACAACTATCATCTGGCATTCACTTTCCTTTTCACTGACAGATATTGGCTCTGCTTAGCTAATACTGATTGAAAATTTAGCCAAACTTGCCATATAACATTTACTAACAATCTGCAAGTTAGCTCACACCTCCTTAATTCCTCTTTCTATATGGAACTTCCTCAGCAAGTGAGAGGTAGAGATAATAGCTCCAGCTTGATTTAGGGATGGTCGTGCCAAAATGGCATTATAAGCACTATCAGGGATTGCAACCACAAAGAGTGTGACGTCCAGACTCCTTGTCAAGGATTAAGTCCCCAAGGTCAACCTGAGAGTTACTATTCCTTCTACTTAGACTTGTCCTCTTATGAAACTCCCTAAAACACCCATGTAAGGTTTATACATACTTTGGAAAATATTTAAAGCATTAGTAGCATGTAAATATAGAATGTTATCTAAACTTTCCTGATCAATGAGTATCCTTTTCACGATGAAGTTATGTAGTAGGGCAGAGATAATTACTAGGTCATTGTAATCCCTGTCAATGTCACCAAAATCTTGTTTTGTAAAACAAATTGATTCAGATTGCTCCTTCCTGTGCTTCCCCTCTATTGCCATGAAAATTCTAAGATGCCTCTTTCCGACATTCTTAGAAGTCCCCCTACTAGTGAAACCTCTAACAATAATGTTGATCATCCCCAAAATAAAGGATACCATTTCCATCCATTTCCCTTCTGACGGGACTAGGTCATAAAGACCGATCTCACTCTCTAACTTCCTTTTTCTCTTCTCTTACATGAAATTTCTTATACTTTGATAAATACCCCAGCCTTATAAGTGCCTTAATTTTTTCCTTCAAAGTGGCACATTCATCTGTGTGATATCTATAATCTCAATGAAATTTATAGAACTTAGATTTATCTACTAGAGGAAATTTTCTTACTTCTGTAGAGGGAACTTCATTAGCTTAGCCAATCAAACATCTTACATTATAATGCTTCGTGGTGTGTTCACTAATTCATACTTGTTAAACCATCTTTGAGGGGGCCTTCTATCATGCTCAAAAGCTAATTCCTTAAAGGGGGCATTGTCTAATTGCATGTGCTCAACTTGACACTAAGCAAACTCTACCTCTTTAACATTGATGTATTTTTCTGACCTGGCTAAAAGTTTTGAAAGAGATATGGTAGGGTGCTTAGCTATCAAAAAAGAGAAATGACTCAAATGAAGGCCTACACTAATCTAATGGATGACCACTCCTTCATTAAGATCTCGAATCTCAAGTGCCAGTGTATTAAAGCGAGACAAATATTCCTTAAGGGACTCTTAATGCCCTTGTTAGAAGTTAAATAAAACCGCTGAAGTTTTCCAAGGGGCCTAATAACAAAATATTTTACTCATTTAATTATCCTCTCACTGAGCTTCTTAAAGTCCAAATTGACTTGTTTCAGTTGTGTTATTACACATTCATAGTGTGGTGTCAATTGGAATCATTATGAAAAATTCTACAGTATTTGGCTTTATTGAGTAGTTTTTGTATTTTGGTTATAACTTGAGCTACCATTATCCAATTAATGTGATTCTTGTCTTGTAGAAAATCTAAGACATATCTCTACAACTTTCATGAGACCTCCAAGGCTGAATCTCATAATTGGACATTTGAAATTGGAGCTTAAACTAAAATCAGAATGTTGTCTCAGTCTGTCTCGTGCAGCCTAATCTTTGAGTACTCATCAGGTAATAAATGGAGTTATAGAAGTCCAAATAAGGTCAAATTAAGCCCAAATGGAAATTAAGACACAATGATAAAACTTTCATAAAACTTCTAAACTTGAACCTATCATTTTGGGTGTGAAATATGAGCTACAATACAAAGGCAAAATGTCGATGAGTTAGGCCTTTGTAAAATATGATTTTTAGGCCCCAATTGACATGAAACTTGAGCCCAATGAACTATCCCTTGCACCAGCTCCACACTTAACCATCTATAAGTTAATAAGTTAATAAAAAACTAGAGAAGCAGTTTGCATTGGCACATTACACACAAGAAGAGTAGTGGTAGAAGCTAACAGCAAGCAACCAACCCTCTATGATTACTCCTACTCTACCAACCAGTAGCTAGCTTCTTTTTGCCTAGGGCTAAGCACTCTTTTAGTTAAGTATTTAGTTAAGCTTTTAGTGCTCATTTTTTAGAGTTCTTACTAAGGGGGAGCAGCACGTTTTCTTCTTCATTTTCTCTATAATTTTATGCCTTTCATAGAAGGTTAAACTTTGTAATCAGTCCAAGGGATTGGCTACTTGAAAATTAATTTTGAGATCCTGCTTTCACCTTGCATTTAATTGTTTGTCATTTCTTCTCCTTTCCTCATTGTGTTGTTGTTGATTCTAAATTGATTTATTTGATTTGGATGATTATATGATTATTGCTTAATAATCACTTGTAGGAAGTGGATGGTAGAAGCTAAACAATGCATTGAACTTTTGATGGATTGTTTGCTTGGCTGAGTTTTGGTTTCTTAGGGTGATTTTGGCTTAATTAGATGCTTAATCTATTTAACCTTAATCAACCAAGTGCTAGATACTTATTTAGTAGAGGACTCATTAATTATTTCAAGGCTTCTTGTTTTGATTTAAGGCCAGAAAATATGATCAACAATTAGATGAACATTTAGCGATCAAGGATATATTAATCTCAAATTTAATTGATTCCCTTAGGCTGGTTGGTTTACTTGCCATTGTTTACATTTTTGCATTATTATGTTTATTGTTAGGATAGTTGTTGCCAACCCTCCCTCATTTTTACCTCATAATCTAATTGCTATCATTAGAATGATCCAAGGGCTCGACCCAGTGTTGCCTTATACTATAAGTAGTAGGTAGCTCAGTTATAAATTTTCAATCTTGATTGGCCTCGACAACCACATCAAAGATTTTGGCACTGTTGTCGTGGATCATTTTGATTTTATCAATCTTATTAGGAGTTTATTTAAGTATTAACCTTGACTAACACTTTGTTCTACATTAGTTTATGTTGTTTCCCTTATTTCAGTTTGTCTTTCAATTGTAGTAGCACTATTCATGGCTAGATCAACCTTGTTTGACATGGTGGAGGAGGTCAGCTTGCAAGTGGCCTCTTACATTAATTCATAAGGTTGTTTCTCACCCCTTCTCTTTTATTTTACTTGTCCTAAATTTATTGATGATATGTGTTTTGTTGGTTTATTGAATTTGAACTTACATTGAGGACAATGTAAAGTTTAAGTATAAGGGGAGTTTTGAAGTTTTGGGATTGTTGTACTTTAAATTGTCATTTTTCACTTGGAGCAAACCAGAAAATTTTGCAAAAGAAAATTCTGCAATGTAGCAACCAAAAAATTCTACAATGCAAAAAACCAGAATATCAAAAATGCAGAAAGTTCTGTAATGTAAAACAAAATTTTTGGAAACAGAATTTTTGAGAGCAGAATTTTTGAGAATTCAAAAAATTTTGCATAATTCTGAAAAAAAAAAAAGAAAACTAGAAATTTTGCAGAATAGAAAATTCTGCAGAAAATCAAAAAATTTTGTGACTCCTGTTGTTTTTCATAGATAATGAGTTTCTTTAGGCTTCAAATAAGTTGCAAGTGATTTTATGGTTGCATAGCATGTCTAGATAAATATTCTTAAACTTGATTAGCATTGTGATGAATTTAAATTCTTTGTAGATTGATTTTAGTAGACATATACCTTGTGAGGTTTTGAGCCAATTGTTGAACATTCCTAATAGTTTTCTCTCATTTCTTGTGTGTGAATATTCTTCCATGGTTTTGTTTCTAGAATTTACTTTGATTCTTTTTTAGATTACATTAGTATACATGCATGAAGATGATTAAGGCATTTTCTTGTTTAAGCCATTCTTTTCCTTTTACCTTACCTTATAATGAAGATACCATTGTTAATCCCCTTAAGCCATTTCATTGTTAACCTTTCTTCTTAAACTTCCTTCTTAACCAAGTGTGAGGAGGATGTGCTATAAAAAGGCAAAGTGTGACTCATAAGAATGTGCTAAAGAGAGGTGAAAAGGCAAAGGATGACTCATGATTTTACTCCAAAAAAAAAAAAGAGAAGAAAAAATAAGAAAGGGAAAGATGATAAAAAAAAAGCGGTGGAATCTATGTCATAATGTTTTATGCCCCTCTTTCATTTTGAATTGCCATATCCATAGCATTCTTCCCCTTTCTTCTTTTCCTTTGGCCACATTACACCCTTTTGAAGTCCTTATGATTTATGCTATGCATGTGATTTGAGTAGTGGAGATTAGATGATAAGTAAGCTTATGGTAATGCATTTTCATGAAATAAATTTGAGAGAAACACTTTCCTCAAATCTAAACACAATGAGAGTTGTGAAGAGAGCCTTCCTTGTAAAGTCTACCAAGTTCATCTACCTTTTTGATGAAATAACCTTGCTAATTGGTTTAAGTTTTGAATTGTAAAGAATGAGCTTCAAGATGCTATATGTCCTAAATTTTGCT
>JANHAO010022303.1:0-12242 GCA_026873985.1 Saraca asoca
TTCCGCAATTGTAGGATTGCTGAGCAAATGTGAAATATTCCTTCAGCAGTATATAAAGAGAAGGGTGGAAATGCAGAGATAGTAAAAAGTTATTTTTCTTCTTTCTCTAGTGTTCAATTTTACATTCTGTAGTTTAGACCCTTCCAATATATATAACAGATTTATGAAGTTGTTCAAATTTATTAATTTTCACTAACCCTAAATACTTGCTCCCCCAAAAAAAAAAAAACAATTGCTTTTAATTTATATCAACGTCGTGAAAAACAATAAGTAATTTTCTGATGGAAAGGAAGACGACTTTACATTAATTAAGTCCTCAAGGCCGATTTGGATAACTTGAGTCTTGTGGTTTGCAACTTCTTGCTGAAATCGAAACAGAAATACAAATCCGGATAAATCCTCATCCCTCTCTCATATTCCAGAAGTAAAAAAAATCGGGTTGTTTGAGACCAAGAGATGATTTGGAGTGTCCAGTTCCTGAATGAAGAAAAGGTGGGAGAAGAAATATTAGCTAATATGAATACAATACTAGCCAGAATGTAATGTATTTGGCTTCATCATTTGAGTCTGCAAAATTGGAAAGAAAATCCTTTGCCAGAACCAGAATGAAAAGAATCAAGGAAATGGAGATTTACCTTGGCGTTGAAGCCGGGGTCCTTCATGGTGGAGATGGCACAGACAAACGGGAGTGAGTGTGAATGTGAGATTTGAGCGCCAAATTTACGAAAACTAGGAGGAAAATGATCGAGCCACATTCACAGACTAACAGCGTGAGTAAGCCTCTCTTTCTAATTTAAATAATGTTATCTTTTTTTTTTTCTCAATAATGCAATTAATTCTTACTATTAAAATATTGTCTAAAAAAATGAAAACTTACTAAATAAATATTATTTAATTGATGTGACATTTATATGATATATATTTTTATATATAAAAATAAATAGAATAAAAAGAATAAAAAAATTAATTGAAGTTTATAATGGTCACCTAAGTTTAATTAACATAATTAATGATGTTTTCTAACTCTTTCCATTCAAACAATATCCATTTACGCAAAGCATGTGTTACACAAAAAGTCATGTTAATTAATTGGCATCCAATTAGCATATTTCATCTTTTTTTTTTTAACAAATAATGAATAGGAAGAGTTAATTATAACATTAGAAAATGTAGAAAGTAATATTATTTAAATAAAAAAAGAGAAGAATTAAATTATAACTTTTAATAAAATTAAATGACTAAAGATGTATTTAAAGGTTACGATTATCGGTGAAACTTCATAAAATATACTACCAAGCTACTTGCATGCGTAACCATAACACACTTGCAATTTTATTTCATGCATTCCCAATATGATTACACACAAGCAATAAATGAAAAATTATCACTTTGTTTATATACTGGTAATGTAAATACAACAACATGAATCAGAATATGAAACAAGTAACACCAATTCATGTATTATTATAATTACATCAAAAAGACATGAAATAAAAATCACATAATTATATTGTTTATATTAAAATCCAAAATCAAGTAAAACACATGTAATTGGCGAATATTTTCATACATTATGTTATTAACGCATGGCAAAACGTTATTCAAAGGAGACACGTGCAATTTATTACTAATCTCACCTTTTTATTTTTTCAATACAATGATATATAATTTACATTTAGTTTAAACTATGTCGTTTTTTTTTTTTTTTTTTTTGTCGAGAAAGGGGAATAGGGCAGAGAGGTCAAACCTCTAATATTGCTTCTACCACATTGCTAAGAGGTACTCTTGCGCCATTTGAACCATGGCTCCGTTGATGTAAATTATGCTTATACATACCATCACATGTATTTTCTTTGTGGATGCCTTATCTTTAAAATTATATGAAGTACAAATTGCTTATGATGCAATTGATTTATTACAATTGACTGGAGCAAGAAATGTACAAAGTCCATAAAACATGTAAATTTAAATTTAAACTAAATGAATTATTATGATTATGTTTAAGTGACATTTAGTAACATGAAAATCAGAAAAGAGACAAGGCTAAGCACATCATTTATTCAATTTTTTTTTATGTGTGCCTCATTTTTTTTTTGTGTAAAACAATTTATACCCAGTCATCAAGAAAATATGCATGTAATATATACTTGTATTTTCTTATCATTTAAATGAGGTATTGTCGAGTATTCATCACATCATTTTTATTTTCCCTTCTTCTTGATGTTAATTGATATCAAATAATTATCATTGTATTGGATACATAACATGTTTCATTGGACGAAGAAATAAATAGAAAATTTCTTAAATATATATTTTGATCATAAGTGAAAATAAATTAAGTTTGTTAACTTAGTATCATTTATATTTTATCTTTTTTTAATATTAAATAGTTATTATTATATTATATATATATATTATTATGCTTTGTTCAAAGGCAAAGAGAAAATTTTTTAAATAATATTTCATCCACGAGTAAAAATGAAAATAAATTATATTTAGATTCTAATATCTATAATTTAAAAAAAATTATATATTTTATAAAAATTAGTTTATATTATAAATTCTCACTACCAATAAAAAGTGTGACATATTTTAACTTTAAAATAAATTAATTCATCATAGAGTTAATTTTGTATAAAAAACTAAAAATAAAATTGAATTCCAAAAGGCATTAGAAGTTAAAAATTATCTAGATCAAAATAGCAGAATAGAAAACTAAAATTGTCATATCAGTCATCAAAAAATTGGAAAATGATTGGCCCTTGACAGCTCAATCGAGTTACTAAGGATCAGTCATCCCGATACCTGAAATGCTGGTTGCGGGCCTCGAAGTTTTATACTATGGCCAATTGAGCTGGTGGGAAAAAGACTCTCCCGTCCTAAAAAGAAAAAAAAGAAAAAACCAAAGATGAAATAGATTGACAATCATTTTTGTTTTTTTACTGGTATTGTAAAATTACAAATTAATCATTTAATATATTGTGCAGGGATTTATTTGAAAAAATAATCTCTTTTTTTTTTGTAAAGTCCATATTCACCCCTGACTTCCAAGTCCTGATAACATGTTACCATTTAAAAAAAAAAAAAAAACCCATTTTAAAATTTAAAGCAACTATGAGGTCTAGAAAATTTTTCTTGAAATTTAAAAATACTTAGCAGTAATTTATTTTTTATGAATTCATTTATCCATTTCCTGGAAATTCTCTATATATATTATAATTGAAATTGGCTATTCTATTTCATATAATAAATAAGAAGATTTAGTTTTTTTTTTTAATGAATCCATTCTTTATAATTGAATTAGGTTATAAAAATAGAATAAGAATATTTGAGTGATAGTTAAAAAAAAATCAAAATTACTTATCTTAGAATCAGATTTTAAAGCTTTAGTAGAAATTTTTTATTGATGAAGATGTTTTTAATATAAAGTTATGGTATTTAATTGATTAATATTAGAAAATGTTTTTTTGGAATTGGTAATTAAGTTGTAGTTATTCATACTTACAGAAAAGTAAATTATGTGTAGATTATCTCGTTTAATCTTTTAAAGAAGCTTTGTCTTACCATCTTTAATATGCATTCTCACGTAATTATTTTTTTATTATTAAATGATGTGATTGGGATTCCTATCTCTTCTATAATTTATTTGTAAATATTTCTTTTTATGAATTTAGTCCCTTTCTTGAAAAAAAAATTATATAAAGAAGTTTTCTCTTACTCATAATTGCACATAATTTTTATTAGAATCATTTATATATAAGATTTCAAGTTTAATGAGAAAATTAAAGATAAATTTAATTTAAATAAATTTAATCAGGATAAATTTAATTATCATAATTTATAATAATTTTATATATATTCGGATAAATATAATATTAATGACAAATTATTCAGTTTTTACTCGTGTAAACACTAAAATAGATGAAATATGGAACTTTACTTCAAATAGGTGATCCATCACCAAAATATACATGATTTTATAAGAAATAAAAAGGGAAAAGGTCAAAAGCAGGATGCGCCCAGACAAACCAAGTTGCGTCACCCTATACGCCAGCTATGACGCGTTGATCAAAATTAGCTTTTTTTTTTTTTTTTTTTTTTTAGTAATTACTCACCCACGTTTTATTTTCCTCCAAAGCCTGGCCTCCCCATCCGATTCTGCCTTCTTCCCTTGAATTTTCTCACCAACCCCTTTTTCATCTCTCAAACTCTTTCCATTATTTCCTTCCAATTTTTCCCTCTCCGTTTGAAAAAAAAAAAAATTGTCTTCAATATCCAGATCTTTTGCAGATCTAGGGTTTTATTGTTGGGATCGATTTGTGGGCTGAGAGTCTGGGGCTTTTGAAAATTACCTCAATGTTTTCCGAATTTCTATGACATTTACCATCCTCATGCGTCGAATTCGTTTGTTGCACTCCTTCTCAGTTGTGTTCCTGTACTGGTTCTACGTTTTCTCATGAATTAAATCAGTACCTTCTGTGTCTTGATTGTTGATCCAGTTTCTTTAGTTTATCCTTGATTCCTAGCATTCTAACCCTAGATCAGATTCCTAATTCCATTAGTTTCTAATTAGCAAGCACCGTTCAAAACCGATTAAGAAGTATCCCTTTGAGTCACAAAGAAATGGCTTCGATTCAGCGTCCTGCAAGTTCCGGATCCGACGGGGGAGAGCCGGTGATTGATGAGAGAAAGAGGAAGAGGATGCTGTCGAACCGTGAATCGGCAAGGCGATCACGGATGAGGAAGCAGAAGCAACTGGAAGATCTGACCAATGAAATCAGCAGCTTGCAAGTTGCAAACAGTCAACTTGCTCAGAGCATAAAGGCCAAGGAGGAAGCTTACATCGAGACTGAAGCTGCTAACGATATCTTGAGGGCTCGGACTATAGAATTAGCCGATCGATTGCGCTTTCTGAACTCGATCCTTGAAATCGCTGAAGAGGTCGGTGGGATTTCTGTTGAAATCCCTGAGATTCCGGATCCTCTATTGGAGCCATG
Organism: Saraca asoca; assembly: GCA_026873985.1. Lineage (NCBI taxonomy): Eukaryota > Viridiplantae > Streptophyta > Magnoliopsida > Fabales > Fabaceae > Saraca > Saraca asoca. The sequence goes on from JANHAO010022303.1 coordinate 4,998, forward strand.
GCAGATTAATCATCAGATACTGCCAATCATGGCTTCAGTAGACATGTTCCTTGGTTGATTAAAAGGCTTTTTTGTATTTAAATTCGGTTGTAGCATGTCGTTCTTGTGTGGTTGGTCTTAGTAGTTCAATCAGGTATGATGAGTCTGCTAGTTAGTGGAATTGGGTTCGTGTCTGATACTCTGAATAATGGGTGTGCTTTGGTCTGTCGTAGATTATTGGTTGTGAATGTTTGAGACGTTTTCTTGTTTATGATTTGTGCATTCTATATTCTTCGGTGTCTTGTTTAATGACTAATTCTATTGACTATATCATTGAATCATCATTAAAAATTATTGTTCCTAGTAGAACCTCTTGTGATTTAGGTACGGCATTACAGTGAGCCAAGAGCTGTAGATTTATTTGTGCAAGTTCCTGAAGGATTCGTTTGATTCTTCGGTTTAGGTTTAATGTAGGGCAATTCTTTTCAGAAGCAATTCAACAAAAAAATTATTTTTAGTTTATAATCTTGTTTATCTATTTCATTACAAGATAATGTCATTGAACTCAAATTGTAATTGAAGCTGAAGTAGGGAATCTTTAATGAATGATTAAAAAGGCAGCACAATTTTCCATCTTACTTGCTTGAAAGTTGCAATAGACATTTTCATTATCCATTAAGCATCATGACCTTTCTCTTCAATCCAGTTGTTCCCTGGGTATTTCGTATTTTTCCACGATATGGTTCTAGAGAAGTTCCCCAGAACGTTCCCGCGCGCTTATCAAGGTATTTTAAATGTCGTGTTGGGAATTCCTGCTTATATGAGTTGTCCTTTTGATAAAATTTTCTTGGTGATGGGATCCACCAACCACCCTGAAATTGTCGCTTTTTCCACGGGGGTGGATGGATATGTATAATAAAGATAATTCTACTATGGTTGGCGGGATGGAATGTAGGAAAATTTTTCTAAGGTGGTTGGAGTAGATAAGCATCAGAGGATTCCTTAAAGCACATCATTAACATATTTTTCTTGATTACACTATATATGTGGTTTGGAAGTCGTGGTTTTTGACCACCGTCAAAACGCTAAAGGTGTAACACCTCATGGTCGCATAGAATTCAAACGTTATTAATGTTGTATTTGTAATTGTGGGAAGAATAATTCTAAAGAAGTCTCAGTCATGTGCATGGTTAAGAGAATTTCAAGTTGCTTTTCCTCCTTTGGAATGCTTGCTGAATAAATCTACGATGGATGGTTAATATTTCTCAATGAAAACATTGCGTGCTAGACACAAATTAGCATGTTAGCACAAGTTGAACTACATTTATAGATAGGGAAAAGTGTAAAAAATAAAAATTAAAAAAAAAAACCTAAACTTTGGGGCTGTTGAAAAAAATCCTGCAATTTTAAAAATTTAGAATCAAAACCTTAAATCATATAAAATATTAAAATTAATATCTATCATTTAATTAATTATTCACTTTATTAAATGATGTGATTTTCTCATGAATTTTTTGAATAAAAATCACAATATATTATTATATGAGTTTGTTATATAATTTTTTACAAATAATTTAAAACTCATTTTTATGAATTTAGTTAAAATTTTATATATTTAATTTATGTGTAAAAAAAAAGACTTAATAAACTAATAAATAATAATATTATAACTCTTTTTTAAGCAATTGATGATAAATATTAATTCTAATATTTTATATTGTTTCACGCTTTAATTCTAAAATTTTAAATTTACTGTAGTCAGTGGAAGAGAATTTCTTATACTTTCCCATTGTATACGGTACTTGTTTTGTATGAATTATTCCAATAATCGATCATAACATATATAACAAAATTGCAATTACTTTTATCATTTTTTTTTGTGTATTATTTAAATTTTTAAAAATTAATAGCAAATCAGAATCATGATTAATAAACATTCTCTATAATTAATTACTCTCTTACTAATTTTTTTTTAACATTAATTATCTCTCAAAGGAATTAATTACCATAAAAAAAACACTTTTAAACATAAAATAAATTTAACACTCAATTCATTTTCATCCCAAACGAGCCCATAGTCTACGTTTTTGTATAATGGAACTCTTGCAACTTATATTCTGAGTTAACGCCGTCATTAGAAAAGAATTTGACAAGGTACAGTTGCTTAAGCAATTCTTAGAACATAAAATAATTATAAGAACATGGGCAATATTACATTTAACAATAATCCCAGTATGCACTAAACAAATCCAAAGCATCCCAGACCCAGGAGATGTGTGGATTAATTATTATATCTCAGTCCCACTTGCCATGATTGAAACTTCCTACAAGAAGCTTACCAGTCATCGTTTTGCAATCGCAGGTCAACTTGATATCACATACCCCTTTTCCCCTCTTCCAAATTTATCTTGACTGCATCTTAATCGATTGCCAACCGGTTTACTTCTAACGATGCTATGGAATATGCTTAAATAAAATTTAATTAATACACGTCTTCTGTTCATATCATGTAATAGATAAAGCAAAAAGACACTCCTAATCAGTCACATTCAGTTATCGTAAGTGCGGCACTCCTCATCTTCCGGGTTGTCCTTGCAGTAAGTCTCCAGCGGGTCCGACTCCTTCTTCCTATCCCTTGCATGGCTCGCCGCCGCGCTTAGTTCCTCCACCTCGTCCCACGCCGCCGCGCACTCACCGCTGGCAGCGTCACCGGCGCAAGTCTCCTCTGCTTTCTTTATGCTCTCTTCCACCTTCTCTGATATCCTTTCTGGCGCTGCACGGACGGGTCTGACGCTCACCAACCGACCCGATCCGATTCTAACAGACCACCTTTGGTTGAGCAACACTGGAAACTTGATGGCTTGAGCCTTTTGTTGCGAGTCTAAAGCCTTGGCCATGACTCTAGGGCTTGAAAGGCTCACACCAACCATTGTTGCCATTTTCCTTTTGCAGTTTCTTGCTGATCCTCTTTCTCTTTGTTTTTGTGCGTTGCTTTGCAGTTCCAATGAAGATGATGTTTAATGAGGAATAGGATATGAGTAGGGATACAGTCCATGCCGGTGATAAATTGTGGACACACACTTCTTATCCTGTCCTTGCCAATTATATTCCTCCACGTCTACTATATAGTGATTTGAGATATTTTCGGTAAAAAAAAATATGATCTTTCTCACTTTTTCTTTGTTTTCGGATGAAGGCAACTTGAATTTTGTATATTCAATCTAACATCTTTAAATTACATGGGAATTTTGACACAAAGATCTTTGATATTTTAGTTTCTTTTTGGCCTAATATTTGAGGTCAATTTTTGTTTAACTTTGATTGGAAGCCAAAATATCAACAGTCCATACCAGGAGCGAACCTACGTTGGGCCTAGTAAGGGTTGAAGTCCTCATTCATTTTTTTTTTTTAAATAGAAATGTGACAAAATGATTAATTTGAAAATTCTGTGAAACTAATGGGCTTTTCTGTAAATCTGCCTAAATTTCAAGGGACAAATCAAAAATTCTCCATTTTACTTATAAATTAAATTTTCCTCCGCAAGTTGGCTAGCATCTTTTCCTTATTTTCAGATTTTCTCTAGAGCCAGAAGCTTCCGCCACTGTCCACGAACACGACACAACGCACAAAGTCAATTTCTCCTCGCCGTTCGGACTCGGAGCCCCTCCGCACTAGCTGATCTGGCGACTTTCGACCTCCGTCATCCATTACTGGCCGACAGGCCGAATCCTCGTTCTGCAGTTCGCGTCGCGTCACGGTCACGTCAATCTTCTTCAATTTCTCTGGTCGCTGGCGACATTCACGACGAGCTCTGAGTCGTTAACCCCCACTTGTTTAAAATCCTGCGTTCGCCACTGATCCAGACTAATGCTTATATGTGCTAATACTTGTCTAAAATAGTCCATTGATATCCTAACAGTAGTGGTATTCATTTTAAATGTTATCATACAGTGCGTCTTCGATTCGTTAATAACTAACAATTAATAAATATCTTCTATTTATTAATAAAGGATGAATAAGGATAATTTTTTATTTTTTATTTTAATTTAAATCATAAATAAAATTTTTGAATCTTGTTTAATCTTTTTTGATTGAAAATCCTTTTTTATGTAGACATGAAATGATTTATATATAATTAAATAATTATATTTATATAGACATAAAATACTTATCAATATATAATTAGTAATATTTAATTTTAATTTGATAGGTAATATCTATTTGACAATTTTTATTCTTTAATTTTTATGTTATTTTTAAATATTAAATACTAAAATTAATTCTATAATTTTCTTCAAATTTTTATGCTTTTGAATACTTATTATAATTTTAATTTAAAATATTTTTAAAATTTCATAAAAATATTTCTAAAATATATATTTTCTTGAAAGTAATATATTATTTATGATGTCTACATATAAATATAGTTAAAAAATAGTTTGAGAATATGCATAAATTTTTATTAATTAAATAATTAACTTTTTTAACATGAACTAATTAATTTAAAATTTTAAACAAAATAATTTATAAATAAGTTTATTTAAGTATTAATGTATTAATAAAATATTTTGAAAAAGATAAAAAAATTCAAATGATAAATTTAAGTAATATGACATATTAATATACCACTTTATCAAATCAAAATAAATATAATATTTTGTCACAATTAACTTGAGTATAATTGTGTCAATTACATAATTATAAAAAATATGATAATAATTTATTTATATATATGTGAATACATTATAATTTATGATATAAATTTGTATTACAAATTATTATCAAATATCTCATGACCTACAAATTACTATAATATAAATAAATAATTATTAACGTCATCTCTTGAATAATGCAATATACAGTTCATACGGAAGATGACAAAGCTTAGACGAATTGAGTTTGAGGTGCAAGGTATTCCAACTCGATTCAACTGAAAATTTGAATTCAATGTGAATCTTTTTTAACTGATTCGGGATTCGAGGATGAGTTGTTAGCTTGCAGAAGAATACAATATAGGCTTGAAACAAGTTAAATTTTTTTTCCTAAAAATGATATTTGTTCCCTCTCATCTTAAGATTGTTATGGTTTAATGTAAATAATCGTAGTTATGACAAGTCTTATAAATTTCCATACAAAGCAAACAGTAAAAATATTCTTTTACGAAAGTAACAAAAGAATTTTCAAGAAGTTTGAAGATGTTTAAATATTTGTTATATGAATTAAAATAATGTGTATTATGTTCTTTTCTAACTGTTTAAATAGAAGAAAATAATTATCTTAATGAAAAGATATACTTTTTCACAAAATAATTAATTTTAAAAAATTAAAATTATCAAAATGAAAAAATATTTTTTTTTCACAAAATTAGCCTATTAAATAGGAAGAGAAAACTATCAATATCCAAATTTTATTAATTTTGTATTTGAAAAAGTTTTCAACAATCCCCTACTTGTTCAAATATAAAATTACAAACTTAGAAAATCAATTTTTTGTTTATGTATATAATGTATCTTTCAATTTGAACATTACCTTAATATAAGTGTCACAAGATGAAATCAAAATGTCATTAGCATAATAGCTTTGAACATGTTATTCCTTGCAAAAACAACGGTAACACCATACATATAAACATTACAACCTTGCATTCCACATATACACTCGCTTAGCACTTTTAGGGCCATGTGCTATCAAAAATTCATGAACATTTATAAAAGTAACTCCAACTCGAAATTGAATCTTATAGGTAAAGTTCTTTTAGCGTCTTTGTCACATTTTGAGACACTTATTCCATGAACTAAATCTCATTAAGAGTATCAAAACTCAACCCTCTTATCTGTGACAACCAATACTTGTCTCGTGCTTCTAGATCACTTAAGTATTGAAACATCCACAGATTAATAACTTATTTTACCCTTTGAACCCAAAACTCCTCTTTTCATAATGTTAGGTAGGGTTGCCATCAGTGATAGATCTAATTATGGAGTTTCAATCCAAATAAACTTGAAGTTGTCTTCACCAAATCTCTTATGATAGGCTTAGTGAAAGGATCGGCCAAATTTTTATTCAACTTCACAAATGTGAGAGAGATAATTCCATCCTTGATTAACTTCCTTACATAATTATGTCAAAGACTTATGTGTCTTGATTTCCCATTATATATGTCACTATATGCTTGTGTTAGAGTGGCTTGATTATCACAGTAAATCAAAATTGAACTCACATTCTTTGAAGTTAATGGAAGTTTTAAAAGAAAATCCCTTAACCACTCAGCTTCTTTACTAGTTTTTACTAATGCAACAAATTCTGACTCCATTGTTGAGTGTGTTATGCAAGTTTGTTTCTTAGATTTCCAAGAGATTGCATCTCTTCCCAAGGTAAAAACCCAGCTTGTAGTGAATTTGTTGCCTCCCCCACCTAATATCCAACGTGCATCGGTATATCCTTTTAATTTGGCCAGAAACTTTGAGTATTGAAGACCTAATTATTTGGTACTTGGATTGTGTTGATGTACAAATCTGGTTAACTAAAGTCCAAAGCCCAAACTATAAATTGAGAATGCAAGATAACAGGAAAGGGAGAGAGGAAAAACAAGAAGACACCAGAAAGTTTTTAATGTGGTTTGGCCTAAATCAATGTCTATGTCTATGACTGTTTATTTTTGTGTATTTTGGCCGAGTTACAGTATATATTGATTATCCTTCTACTGTACAATGATTTCAACCCCTATTTATAGTGGCTGGGGCATTATAATTTGAATGTAATTTAAAGAATCATGAATTGATTACACTTCCATAATGCACAATATTTGATTTGGAAATGGATTTCCATAGGCAATTAATTACTTTTCAATTCTGAAAGTTGACTCCTTCTCAAATTGAATCATAGTAAGCTTCTAGATGATGGCTGGGAAAGCGTGCTTTGAACTGTGGACTAGACCTCATCTCAATGACCTAAAGCTACATGTAAGGTTGCTTTGACCCTTGTTGACCAGTGATCTGAGTTCACATTTGGTAACCTGATGACTTGCTTCAGCAACCTCAATCCTGTATGAGTTGGGTCCTTATTAGTTGGGCTTGTCCATTGGGCTTTTACCAGCCTATTTGTATGGCCCCAAAAATACCCACAACATTAGGCCCTTAGCTTTTAGTGTAACCTGCGGACTGGGAGCTTGACGGAAATGTTGAGTTCAGTCAAATTAGAAAATTTATAAGCTGGATTCCCCTATGCTTTTTGCAGTATAGGGCAGCCCAGGTCGAGCCCTTGGAT
>JANHAO010022304.1:0-12240 GCA_026873985.1 Saraca asoca
TTACAATATATATATTTATAAATAAGTATAATATTTTTTAATATTTATAAATATACCCCTATATTTTTATTATTTACACATATCCTTCACGTTCTATATTTTTTGAAAATATCGTATCCCATATTTTTTGAAAATACCGTATCCTAGTGTCCGTGTTCGTGTTTTCTCGTATCCGCGTATTAGTGTCCGTGCTACATAGTTAGAAACAATTGGTTAATTGTGGTTTATATATTTTTATCAATTAACAACGGTTGAAAGTTTTGTAAATAATCAACTATAAACAGTTGGCTCAGTTTTGAAATCCCTTAACCAAAGTTAACCACAACCGAGTTAAAGACAAGATCTAAACATTTCATTGTGTCTTTTTAGTACTCATTGGCTTGACATTGCCAAATCAAAGTCACTTTTCCCTGTACACCCCATTCCATTTTTTTTTTTTTAAACTTTAATACTATCCAATAATTATAATCCTTTGTTTTATATTTAATATTTTTATATTTGACTTTTTCTTCCATGTAGATTGCTTTTCTCTCATTTTCTAGTCTCTAGTTCTTTGTTCTTCGCTTCATATCTCATGCACTCTATTCTTCGTCTCAACTAAAATAATAAAATGTAATTTTATGGGTTTGAATCACACCAATCTACCACCATAAAATCTACCTTCATTTTCTTTGAATTGTTGATCTTAACTCTTTAAAATTTAACCAACTTAAACTGCTGATAACTAAAACAATTGGTTAAACGCAGTTCTTATGTGCACTTTGATCAGTTGTGGGTTCAGTTAATCATGGTTGGTTAGACTAAGTCTACTTAATCAATCTAAACCGATCCATGATCAGGTTTAATCGGAAAGATATTTGAGTCTACTTTCAAATGACACTAATTTCATATTTATATTATGTATTTTTTTTAAATCTCCTTTCTTGATTTTTTTTTTTTGAGTCAAGTATGACAAGATTTTACATTACTTTACTTTAATACTTACTCTTCTTTCTTTGAATAATCCTATAAAAAATGTATAAATTAATTCGTAAATCATATGGTCAGTTCAAGATAATTTATTATGATGCATGATTCAAATATATAACAAACACAAATTAGTATAGACTATGTATTATCCATATCATATATTTATCAACCATAGCATAGTATATTTATAAATACTCATATAAATATAGGCTTAATTATATTTTTGATTTCCCAAAAATACAAATTGATATCGTTTGGTCCCCTTAAAATAAAATTTTATTTTGATCCCTCTAAAACTAAAATCAACTTAATTTTCATCCAAAATCTAACTTCCATCCAAATGAAAAATAGAAGTGACAAGTAATATTTTGCTTAATTATATTTTTGGTCCCCTTAAAATACAAATCAGCCGTATTTTGTTCCATTTAAAATCAAATTCTATTTTCATTCCCTAAAACCAAATAATAATATTAATTTATTTACTATCTCATGAAATATTTATTTAATTATAAGAAAATATAATTTAACAAAAGAGTAAATATTTTAATAGTAAAAAGTAAAGTCTCAAAAAATAAAAAAATTAAATTAAAAAATATATTAGACATAAAAACAATATAGGGACTTAATTTTTAAAGATTAATTAAGATTTTATTTTTTGATTTCTATCTATCAAGTTTCTATTATATAATAATAGATTAATTTTTCCTATTATTATATCTATTATAAATTTTTAATGTAAATTTTAATTTCTTATTGAGATTTTTCTATTTGTTTATCATTTTACCTAAGAGTTTTTGAAATTTGATAAATAGAAATAAAAAAAAATCTTAATTAATCTTTAAACATCAAGTCCCCTATCATTATCTTTATGTCTAATATATATTTTCTAAATTTTAATTTTTTTTATTCAAAACTTTACTTTTTATTATTAAAATATTTACTCTTTTATTAAATTATACTTTCTTATAATTAAATAAATGTATCACAAGATAGTAAATAAAGTATTATTATTATTTGGCTTTAAGGGATGAAAATAAAATTTTGATTTTAAAGGGATTAAATGCGATTGATTTTTATTTTAAAGAATCAAAAATATAATTGAGCTAAATATTACTATTCATTTTCATTTCCATTTAGACAGAAATTAAATTTTGGTTTTAAGAGATCAAAATAAAATTTTATTTTTAACGGAATCAAATGTGATCAATTTATATTTTAGAAAATCAAAAATATAATTAAGACAAAAATATAACACTTTAACACATTTAAATGTATTATATTATTATATCACTCATTTATCATCATCAAAACTGATTATATTAAACATTGAGGCTATCAATACAAATAAATTCTATTAGAAATATTTACATTTTATGAAAAATTGTGACAAATATAAAGTTTTCATAAAAACTTGTAAAAAATAATGAGCGTGCATAGAAGTACTAACCCTATAAAAATAAAACAGTTCGTACTTAATTTCCTTCCCCTTCAAACATGCTCCATGTCCCTTTCTTCTGAACTGTGTGTACATTTTTAAGGGGAAAATAAAAATGCTCCAAGTTTTTGTAGAATAACAAAAATCTTTGGTTTTTGTAATATACTAAAACTATTTAATTGAACTCAACAAATAAAAAAAGTGTCGTCGGCATTATTAGCTAAGTCAGTGCTAGTGGGCTGAAGTGTAAAATTCTCCAATATCATATATTGTTTATTCAAAACTTGTCGTTTGCTAGAGTTTCTTGTGCTATGTTACCAGGTTTGACTTTGTCATCTTTACGAGTTTGAATTTATTTTTTTATAATATTTAAAAACTTAACCACTCTTATTATTATGATAAAAAAAAAAAAAATCAGTCCCAAGCGCATGTTTCTTAAACAATAAAACAAACAAAAAGTGATTTAATTATTGAGCAAAAACCATTAAAAGATACCCAAATGCTATAGGAATTCCTTGCTTGGCAGCAACATCAGAAATCTAAGTTTTTGTTGGAAAATACGATACAAGAATATGAAGGAATTACTTCAGAGGTAGCTGGACGCCATGTTTTGTGCGGGAAAACTTGACTGGTTTTGATTCTACCACCCGCTGCGCGCGCTAAGCTTACTCTCCTCCTTCAAATATCCTTTTCTCTCTGCACTCTAATCATGACACTTTTACGTCAATTCGGTAAAACCAAAAATTGACAGTCCGTAATTGTCCTTCGCATTTTCAAATCACTCCAAAAAATTTGAATCCTTCAGGTATGTTTGTCGCATAAAATTTCTAACCTTGATTTGGAATTGAAAATCTCGAATAAAGGATAATTCTACCGAAAACTTGATCTTTTAAAAATTGAGTGTCTGTATTATTAATTACTTTTCTAATATTGAGATTTATATTTTTTTTATTTGACTCATTGAGATTTGGAAACATTTATAAAAAGCATTCAAACTTTATGAGAGGTTAAATTCTCCGTAGAATTATCTATTATCAATAATATTATTTTTAATATTACGATAAATATAAAATTTTCTTAAATCTTAACATTCAAATTAATTTCCACGCAAAAGTTAATTTGTCAGAATATAAAAAATGGGTATACCGAGATCTCCATATCATGAGAAGATTAAAATATTTTTGGTGGCTAGTTTCCTTCTACGAAAATTGGCAATGGACATTGAATGCTTAATGCTGAGCTATCATAATCATATGCTGCATCGATTTGCAGTTTTTTATTAACTTTTGAATGATCATTTTGGATAATGACTTGGATGCCTTTGTCTCATGATCAGGGTTTTCCCAGAAATAGGCTCTGTCCTCTTACTTTGCTTTTGGTCTTCAGTTACATCCCAACTAGCTTTCAAGCCATACATTGCTGATGCTTCAATGTTCAACTGAGAGCCCTTTCTTCTAGACTTTATCTATTTTATACATCCCAACCTAATTCTTATTCGTATACCCCAAGCATAATGCTATCTAACACTGTCTATTAAAGTGTAACTCATTCCATTTAAAACCTTCTAAGTACAAAAGTGAAATAAATATAAAATCTCCAAATCCACAAATGATTTAATTTTCTTAAAGTGTAAAATATATTTTAGAGATTATATATTTTAAAGAATTAAATAAAATAATTTTTTAATTTATAATTATTTATTTCATATATCTTCTTACTAAGGATATTTTAGTTCACTTTTGAAAACGTATTTTACGCATTAGAAAAGTCAAATTCAAAGAGAGCGTTGTATTGTTAATTTTTTTATATGAATGTATGTTTGATTTTTACTCAAGTTTTTTTTGTCATATATATATATATATATATGGATTCAAAAGTATAATCAATTAACCTTGATTCTATTATGTAAATATCATAATTAAAAAGTATAATTTGGGGAAAAAAAAAACCTATTTAGTTCAAAGGCTGAAGAAGCAGGTAAACTCTGAGATGGCAGATAGGAACGAAAGAGGGTTAACATTTCCCTCGGGAGTAGACAAATGAGGCCCTGAGTGTCTAAAGCATAGTCAATGAACAATGGTGTGGTGTAAGAGAGGGCAAAAAGGTCGCAGTACCAGACAACAGACCAGACCAGGCGACATTAATGATGGCATTAGAATATTCAAGCCAAATAATGCCATTTTTGCACTTTCAATTTTCCCACCTCCTTGCACTTAATTTTACATAAAAAAAATAATCACAATTTAATTTACATATGATTATGGAGTTAATGATTTTTATTTCAAATGATAAAAAGTAGACAAGAGAGACAGAGCAGGTGGAGTTAATGATAGGATCAGAATATTCATGTCATTCATTTAATAATAACAATAATGGCAATAATAAAGTTTCCTTGGAATTCATTCCATCATGTCAAATCCATGCACGTGATATACTTCCAAGTTTCCCAACAGCTTCCTCTCTTTCCTCTCCTCGCAATTAACAAGTCAACCGCGACAAAAAGCATCACAATATATAAGCATAAAAGTAAATGACACTGAGAATCCACTTCAAGGTTTGCAAAATTATTGAGGCATGACTCTGAATGCACTTGCAGCTCTGCAACAAGGTCATCACCGCCCTTTCCCTCTTAACTTATGTTTAGATACTATCTTCTAGTATAAGAACACAACATAATGTCATACTACTGTTTCAGAGTTAGATAATTTTTTATTAAATTTTAAATAAGACTAATTTATATATAAGATTATACATTTGTAAGGATGTGTGAAAATTTTGTATGTAGAAATAATGTAATGTAATGGTTTGAATGATATTAAAAGAATAGATTTATTATTTAATGACAAAAAGATTTTAATGGATCAAAAATAATTTATGATATTAGCTTCACATTAAAGCTAAATATTACCACATCATATTTTTTTTTATCATTTTAACAGATTTTATTAATAGGAATCTACTACTTTTTATTTTTCAAAATTAGAGGATAAAATTGAACCAAATAAAAATTGAGAAATGAAATTGAAACATGAGTAAAAGTTAGAGGTTAAAAAGTACATATTAACCTTTTTCCTTTTATATAAAACTATTCTAATCTTTTATTAACAATTTATAACATTCTCCATTGTTATGTATATATATATATATAATTTTAGACAAAATTATATAAAAAAATTAAGTACGTAGGAAATCATAATCATAATATAATATTAACTTACTTCACATGGTCACAAGAAAAGATTTATGCCATAATAATTTTAGGAAGTAAATTTATAAATTTTGTTGTATAGGCAGTTAATGAATTAGAGAGAAGAAGGAAAATAGGAATATCTTGGAGAAAATCACTTCATAAATCATTATTGCAAATCAAACATAAAAATTATAACTTTTCAAGTGTCAAGATATATAGTTGAACTTGCATTGTATATATAGTTTTGCATTCATTCCTCATTCATTGTTTCAGCCTTCTATATTCTTAGATTTGAGTTATGTTAATTGAACATCTTCACTCATTCACAAAGTTATTGTCAAAATGACAAGGACAAGACTTTTTCAAATTATTGTGAAATGTGAAGCATAGTTTTAAATTCTTGGCTGTTTATTGTGAAAGAGATATTCTTCGTAATTATAATTTTTTACGGTTTTTCTTTGCAATAGTTATATTTTGTATTTCATTTTTTTTTTTTTACAACTTTGTTAGTTACAATCTATACACAACCATAACAAATAATGTTGTGAAGATTCCTTCTTATATATTGTGTGAGTACAATAGAAACAAAAACAAGTTTACAACTGGCATTTCCCATTATGTTTTGCACTTTGATGCATTGTATGTGGTTTTTTGGGGATATAGAATAAAATTAGTGGTTAAAATAGAAGATTTAGAGGACATAACTGGCGGGGGATATCCTAAACAGAAAGAGAAGAGAGAAGGAACAGAAAAAGGACAAGATATATGAAAAGATGAAAACACAATACACAATGATCCCGCGCCCGGGCAAAGTGAGTATGGTACGTATGAAAATGGTACCAAATCGACAGAGGGAATACATTAATGAGATGTTGCCCTCTGTACGCAATTGCTCACCAACACATAGACTTTCTCTCTCTCTGCTTTCTGGTCCTTTGTGCTGCTGCCTTAGCTGCCCATGCCAGTATATGCAGTCAGTCCTTCCCCACCATCATTCTCTCCTTCCCTCCCTTTTGTCTCCTCTTTCTCTCTCTCTCTTTGGTCCCTCCTGTTTTTCACCCATTCTCTTTAATTACCCCTCGACTTTCCACCATATCTTCCCTTTTCTTTCATATTAGCCTCAGGTATTTCCAGCTGAAACCCTACTCTTTTTCTCACATTCATTATAAAGGGATGTAGGAAAGTGATTCTGCACTTTTCTATTATTTCCCCAACCTTAACTCTCCCATAACATAATATTCTTGGGTTAAAAAAAAATGATAAGATCTTCCCAAAGACAGTAACTTTCGAAATAGGAGGCTTTATTATTTACACGAATTTGAGTTGTTATTGGGGATTTAAAGTCTACATGTGAGTTTGAATGCTTAATGATGGTCTTATTTCGACTTGGAGTTTTTCTAAAACGGGGAAATGAGATCCCACATCGACCGAGGACAAATATTATCATAAATAAACTTGCACGTGGCAATAAAATCACCATTGAATACATACCACCACGATGACCAAGCTCATCTGGGAATCCCTTAGCTGCTGACGTGTAAACACTACAAGTTTAAAACTTCCATGTCTTGGTAACCTCAATGAATAAATGAAAGAGAAAAAGACTACTTTATTGCCAAGTTAACACCATCCTCTACTCCTCTTCCCCCTTCTCTCACCTTGACGTTAATATTAAGCAAAAATGTAGTCATATTTGATAGTAGCGCACTTGTTACTTCTTAAATATATAAAGGACTGGGACACTACACGTATATTATTCTTTTTTATGATAAAATAAAATTGAGAATTATGATTATTTTCATTTTAGAAATTTAGAAGGTACTTGGGTCCATAAAAGTGAAGAGGAAGGGTTCAGCCGAGGAAGAAATTTGAATGATGGGAGGTGATTGGTCGGTGGAAGAAGCAGAAAGTGAGTTGGGATTGGGATGGGATCGCAGCCAACAGTGATTTTGTAGGGAGAAGAGAAGCTTAATAATAATAAGGTTTAGGTTCTGTCACTTCGAAATGAATGAATGTAAAATGGCAAAAGCAGAAGGAGCTCGTAAGAGAGAGGTCAATCGAAACGACTGTGCTGCATGTGCACAACCAAGAAGAAATAAGCACTTTCAGAAGTACGGACTTTGACCGGAAATAGCAGGTCATCTTTTTCTGCCTGGAAACTCGTGCGGCGGAAGGAAGAAGGACGATGACGATCGCAATGGTGGAGTCTGGGAGGCCAAGTTGAGATTACCACAATGCCCTTAATTTATGATGGATCTTTAAGGAATGGAATAG
This sequence comes from Saraca asoca, assembly GCA_026873985.1. Classification (NCBI taxonomy): domain Eukaryota; kingdom Viridiplantae; phylum Streptophyta; class Magnoliopsida; order Fabales; family Fabaceae; genus Saraca; species Saraca asoca. The sequence goes on from JANHAO010022304.1 coordinate 7,869, forward strand.
AGACAACTGTCGCTTACGTGGTGCAGACAGTGGTGACAATAGGGTTGACGCGCACTCTACACGGACGTGTGCTGCACAAAAATACACATCCATCATTGCGTTTCGCACCAAAACAAAGCTTTCAACTTAATTGTTTTTATCCAAAATTGCAAATTACTTGTCTAATATGTTGAATTTAAACATAAAGAACCGTCTTCCAATAAAACCCCTAATCTTTTAGTTCACTAAGTTTGTTAACAACTAAAAAGAAGTCACTTTTTTTAATTATATAAATTGTTTTTTATACTATTAATTTACAATGTTGTTGTCCTGATTTTCGAGTAATTTAGTACACTTCTTTTAAATATTTCAGAATCATTTTTTTCACATATTATAAAATTCACAAAATTATAAATTTAATATTCTATAAAAAGAAATACATTATACACTTCCAAAATAAAAATATATCAAGACTTCCACTCTTCTTTTTGTATTCGAGCAGCTAACTATTTTTCTTTTTTCATTAATTAATCTCCGATATTAGCTGCCATGCCTACGTCTATTCAAAGAGTGGCATGACTAGCTAATTTTGTTTAATGAAGATTTCCATTTTCTTTCTTTGTGTGATTATATTTCTATTTTAAGTCTGATTGATTTAGATATTGTTTGATATATTAATTAGATAATAGCTCATAATTGATTTTGAAAAATAATTATATATAAATTTATTTAATGATTCGTTATAATATCAATAATTGTTTGAAAAATATATAAAAAAATTATTTTTTAGAGTTCATTTGCCAAAAAAAAAGTTGACATTACACATTAAAAATCCTAGAAGCACCTTTTAACTTTTACTTTCATCCGAAATTATTGGCATATAATTATTATTGATTACGAAGAATTTTCAAATTGCAACCAAGTTAAAAAGAAGTCTGTAAGCAATTACGACATCCATAATTAATTTGAAAGTGTTTAACCATTATATAAAACATATGTTTAGACATGATTTGGTTAATAAAAAGTTACATAAAAAGTAATTTTTTGAAATATATTAAATGTGTGTGTTATTTGAATAATCATAAATTGATAAAATGAAGGAAATAGACTTCTTAATAACTTGTATTTTCCATATTATGTGAGAAGTTATTTATCCATCCCCTTACTAAAAAGAAATTTTTATGTTTTTCATGGACAAAAATATAAAACTCTTTGCATGATTTAACTTACAACTATGTATATTAATCATTATGATTATTCTCTTTATGAAATTCATAGTTTAACCAAATAAAACATAGAAAATTAATTTATAAAAAGTGTGAATTCTTTATTATCAACTAAATAACTTTGAAAATTTCGGAAATTGACTCTTTAGGAAATTCAACTTTATGTAGAATTTTTTTTTTTTAATGAACCAAACCAACTCTTAAACTATTTAATTATTTCATTATGAAAATAATTCAAAATAAAAAATATTGGCATTCATTGCATGTTTATACTCAAAATAAAAACCATCGAGATGGTCTTTGATAAAGTCAGAAAACTCTTGTTGTTTTGGAAATCTTTAAATTATAACAAGGTGAATATTTTATATCATATGATTCTAAAAAATCTGATATTCTCTTAATTGGTGACAAGTAAACTAATCTAAATCTATCAGAGCTAAAACAAACTAAACGAATATTGCATGTTAAAATAATTTCAGCTCCTGCAATTGAGAAACTCCAATTTGCATTTAAAAAAAAATGAGCATGATGAATTTGGGGTTCTTTTCCAATGACAGTTTGAATTGTTTTTTTTTTTTTTCATAATAAATTGAAGAGAACAACAAATGGCATTTATTTTAACATAAAAAAAAATAAAAATAAAAAATAGTTTCTTCTGTATCTCTTGGAGGCTACCCCATATTATATCTAAACATACTATCTGATTTGATTTAAAAAAGAAAATCTCAGTTTAGCTTCTTTTTTTTTTTCTTTTGCAAAATGAGCTAAAAATGAAAATAATAATTTATAATATCATATTATTATAATATTATCATAACAATAATAGTTGATTAAGACGGGCCAAAGAAAAATGTTATGAAGGGAGACCCTAGCGCAGTTAGCTTGTGAAAGCAGAAGTGCTAAAGAAACTAGAAATCCTTCCCTCTCCTCGTCTTTCTGCACTTCCTCTTCAACCAGACATGCCTCTACGAATCTTTTCTCTCAGCTCTCTCCTCCATTAACAGTAAGCTCTCACTCTCTCTTTCTATCTCTCATCAGTGCCTAAAATTCTCTCAGCTCTCTTCATTGCAAAATCTCATTAAAATTTTCGATCAAACAGATCATATCATTCTAGTTTCTTTCTCTTACACAACCTTAAGCTTTACTAGCACGCAAGCATCAACATATCCAGATCTCAACCGTGCAATTTGCTGCTCTTTCTTTTATTTTTTTCATTATATATCTTAATAATCTTCTTCATCTTCTGCTTCTGGTTTAGGTAGTTCTTCTGCTGATTACAAGCCACCATATTCATGTCGGTTTCTTTCTGAGAACGACACTGACTTTGATTAAGAGACGCTTTTAATGGCTTCAGCTATATTTTAATGTTTATTCATTCATTTTTTTCCTCGATGAATCAGTACTTGAAGCTTCCTTGAATCATCCATTCAATTCTCTATGCGATTCCTCATTTCCAAGCTTTATTATAAAATTACTAATTACTTAATTATTGCCTAATTTGTCTCTCTCCCTCCCCCCTTGCTTTAAACCTAAGATAATTATATTTTAAAAAAATAGTATATGATAATTTATTTGAATTTTTTTTTATTATCAGTAGTTGTCACTGTTGAGGGATCGGAAATGTCATCATCGAATTCTCCGTGCGCTGCGTGCAAGTTTTTGAGGCGAAAATGCACGCAAGAATGCGTGTTCGCACCGTACTTCCCACCGGATAATCCTCAGAGGTTCCTTTACGTCCACAGGGTTTTTGGCGCAAGCAATGTCGCCAAGCTTCTCAACGAGCTCAGCGCATCGCAGCGAGACGACGCGGTCAAGTCGTTGGCTTATGAAGCCGAGGCTCGGCTCAGGGACCCAGTCTACGGCTGTGTGGGTCTCATCTCTATACTCCAACACAGGCTTCGGCAGATCCAAGGCGAACTCAACAATGCCAAGAAGGAGCTTGCAGCGTATATCGGACCTCAAGCTCTGCAACCCACGCCGCCCGTTTTGCCACCGACTGGATTGGCACCGCAACAGCACCCGGGTAACCAGTATTCTTCGCCCGTTTACCCGTACAACAACCTGTCGCCACATCTGATTCGTGACCCTCAGCCGCACCACCACCCGCAGCAACATCATCAGATCTTGGAAGCTCAGCAATTTGCGGCGGCTGTGGCTGCGAGAGAGCAACAGGAGATGTTTAGGACTTATGATCCGCAGCATCAACAACAGCATCAACAAGAGTTTCTGAGGTTCAATGGCGGATTCGATGTGGGTTCGCTTTCGGGTGGCGGGTTCAACCACATGTCCACAGCTTCTGCTGCCGCTGAGATGTCGCCATCTTTGGCTTTGGGGACTTTTGATAGCCCTTATCAGATTCAACCACAGCAAGCAGAACATCATCACCCTCACTCGCATCAGCTTCAGGCCCAGCTACTGCTCACAACGCCTCCATCGCCACCCCCGCAACAAACCCAGCATTCACAGCAACGGCACCAAGCACAATCAGAAAGCGAGGAGGGTAGGAGTGTCGGTCCATCATCTTGTTGATTTTCTTTGGCAGCTCTTGGGCCTTCCCGCTTTTTCGTCCAGCAATTTTCAACTAGGTATGGTTTGTTTTCTCTTTCCTCTCTTAATTTTTAAGCCACATAATAGAATAGAACAGTAGTGTTTTGCCTTGTATATCCATGTTCGTGTGATTTCTGCTAACACTAGATGCTGCACATTTATGAAAGATTTCCATGCTTTTCTGTTATGGTATCATTTGTTACCTTTTATCATCACTGGCAATCTGTTTGGTGGGAGCAGAAATCTAATATTTCATGGGCATAGTGAAGGTGGTAGGTTAGGGGATCTTTTGATAATGAGCGATGCCCCATTCATCAATTATTAGAACTAAATGTCATATTATTTATATTCCCTTTTGCTATTTCAATTTCTGTTGAGTTGTCCTGCGTAAATTTCTAAATTTTATATAATGCGTTACGAGAGGAAAGAAAATGGGAAAAAAAAGAGTTAGATATGGGAGTTTTGTTGAAATTCGCGAAATATATCATGACCTTTGTCTGTGCAATGGAAAATCAAATTTGCTCTCTTCTCTTTATGTTTTGTCTAGATATGACATTAGCCTTATTGTGATTGTTCTTGTCTACCTAATGAAAGAGAATATAAGGAAACCGACATGTCGG
>JANHAO010022305.1:0-12262 GCA_026873985.1 Saraca asoca
GTTTGAATAGCTCAGTTTGAGAAATTTCTCTCAAACAATTGGTATTGTATTTCAATTCATTTACTAATTCTATTCGTTTCTATTTATTTGAGATTTCTAGAGTTGTTAGAAATCTGTGTAGGTTTGGAAGAACCTATTGTAAATCTTCTAGGTTAGCAAGATCCCTGTCTATTCTTGTGGTTTTATAAAACTGGCAATTCAAGAGCCTGGTAATCTTGAAAGGTTTTTATTATTAATTGAAGAGGTCTTTCGGTTGAGAAAGATTAAGTGGAGTAGACTTGAATTGCGGTTTCAATTCAAGTTGAACCATTTTAAAAGATTGGTATTCAACTCTTTATTTTACTGCACTATCTTTATTTCTGCAAATTTGATACATTACTCTAAACTTTTGCATAGTTGCTCACTCTTACTCTATATACACAAAAATTTCATATAGCATAAATCAGATACAAGTGTATATCAATCTCCAATGAGATAACGGCAAGATCTGTATTCATTTCGCATTCTTTAATCAATCTTTAACTGTTTGAATTGGGACCGACAATCTCCATAGGGATTGAATTTCTTGCAACTTAAATGTAAAAAATCAATAAAGCAACAATAATTTCTTGAGCTAATTAATATGATTAAAGAACAAAATGGCATTACTGAACAACACTACTAAATACTACAAGAAAAGAGGCACTCAATTTCCAAGAAAAGTGGATTAATTTGAGAATTAGCTAGTTGAGATTGGTGAATCCCTTTAAATTGCAATTTCTATCCAACTGCATTAGTAATGCTACAATAAAAATTTCCCAGTAAACCAGAACTCCATATCACCATGTGTGAATTTCCCAATTCTAAAATGCATTAAGATTCTTAAATTGGATTATACATATTCCTATGCTAATCTAGGTTTTAGAACACACATTACTGCACTAGTTCCTTTGGGTTTTGCAAGGTACATAATATATTCCTATATTATCTATAAATCAAGAGCATATAAAAGTTGAACTTGCATCATTCAAGCTATGTCCAATAACCTCAATCTTTCTAAACCTAAAGTTATCTCTATATCCCCTCATTAATGAGCAGTCAACAATGAGAGTGGAATTTAGTGCACCTGAATGAAAAGGGAAAAATTTACTTAGCATACAAATAATAGTCTAGGAATTCATTGCAATATTAAAGTTCATCAGCAATCCCAATTAAAACAAATTTAGCTCATATTAATTTCTATAGTAACTCTTAAGTAAAGAGCACTCATTGTCATTAGAATCAGAAAATAGCTAGAGAAAAGAAAGAAAAGGCAAGAATGAAGTTCAAATTTGAAGGTCTTCTACGCCCTCCTCTCCTTCCTCTATCGTTGTCAAGAATTTCTCTATTTCTAGCTCTGGGTTTTTGGCTAGCTATTGTCCCTCATGTCCTCTCCACTTCCTCTAGATTTTTAGCCCCCAAAAATGGCAGAGAATGATCCCCTTCATGTGTTAGCTACTGCTCTCTCTAAATTTGATTTTTACAGCACCAAAAATGGGAAAAAAACCATTCAGCTCCGCTACTAATGTGTCACATCCAGTTTCAACATTTTTCAACACCCAAAAATGAGTAGAATGTGTCCAATGCCCTATTGACATGCCCACACTTGTTGCCTCCACTGGGGTGACATTTTTGGCCACCAAAAAGATGGGCTAAATAACTCCAAAATTGCTTTGCTAATGTGCTCCCTTGCTGCCTCCACTGGGTTGATGTTTTTAGGCACTAAAAATGGGTTGAATAATTGTTGACTTGCTCACAATTGCTGCTACCCTCTGATCAACATTTTTATCCTTCAAAAATCAAGCTAATCCCCACTACAATGAAATTACAGCATGGTAAACAAAATGGAATGCTATGTCTTCTTTTTTTAACAGTTGGTTCCTCTTTTTAATTCCTCCTTTTTTCATGACTTTTTCTAGCCACAATTAGGATTTAATTATCTATAAACAAGTCTCACCAATTCAATTGAATTCCTTCATTAATAAATCCAAATTTTTCACAAATAAAACAATAAAACCATTTTAGATAAAATAACTAATAATAAAGGTTAATTTATAAAAATCACTCTCAAACTTTAACAATTTAAGTCTGAAGCCATCCAGATAACTCTATTTTCATAGAGTTATTAGTGGAGGAATATTTGCCTCAAGTGATATATTTATTTGTTTGTGTTATCTGATACAATTGAAATAATATTGACACAGATGCATGTTTAAATTAATGAAATAAATGACGAATATTCTGATTATCATGGAATTAAAGTATGTGATATTTTGTCTAGTGACGTCTGTTGTAATAGACAAAACATAATATTGAACTATCCAAACTAGCTAGTAGCAAGGGTGAGTCTAGGTTATGTCCACAAAGACTGGAGATTGAAGTTTATATGCTTAGAGTGTAATAAAATAGGGGGTAGATACTATCTAAACTAGGAATTTAAACAAACAAGTTAAATGTATAACAAAACATAAACAAGAGATAGAGAAAAATTGAAGGGAAAAGTTCAATCTAATGGACTCTTATAGCCAATTCATTGATTGATCCTTGACATTATTATTTCATCCCCATTTTGTTCACTTAGCCAATATATTTATTAAGCCTAGAATCTAATTAAGTCTTGTTAATTTTGCCCTAAAATAGTCAATTAAACCTAGCATCTAATTGACGTTTATTGTTAAATCTATTAATGCTTAGCACCCTAACCAATTTACTAATAGTATTAAGTCCTGAAAACCCTAAGTTTAATTAAATAAATTATCCAAGCAATAAGCCAATCAATTATCCTTAATTCCCTATGAGAATTGACTAACCCTAGCAACTTATCAAAACCTTATTGCTACCCTATAACCAAATAGCCACAAATAATTAGATTGCCTAAGGAAGTTTAGCTAACATTAAACCACTTTAAATAATTAATTAATGGCCCCTTAATCGACCATCCATAGAATTATAGGTAGTAAGAATAAAGAATTAAGTGAATTGAAATAGGAATATATTGATAATTAAATCAGGTCTTACAGCCAAGAATAAAAGAGGTGTTAAAATTCCCTTAGATTGAGAGAAAAATCTAGTTACACATTAATTATAAAGATAAAAGGGAAAATAAAAAGGAAAAGAGAAAACCTAATTACAGACAAAATCTTTCTCTAACAAAGCTTCTTTCCTCCAAAAGTTAGAGATAATATAGAAAGAAAGTGATAGATATTACAAATGAGGCTCAGTTATCTATTTATAGGTCTGATGCACTACCTCTTAGTCACGCTACTAATTAGGGTTGGATAGAGGCCTTATTGGATGTGACTCTCTTCTTATGAAATGTAGGTCCATCACTTAGGTTTCCAATGGCCTTAACCTTGCATCAAAACTTCCTCTTTAGCTCAAGTTATGGGTTAAAAACCAAGATAGCTTTTCAAAACAATCTAATCCATAACATATATAAACACTTAAGTTTACAACCATGTAATTAAATCAAAGCGGTGTACTTTGCTCTCAAATCCTTCATAAAAATTGTAAGGTTGGATCTTATAATCCAATGGGCTTAATGTTGCACCAAAATGATGGGTGGAACTCCACTTATGATGAAAACACTAAAACAGGATCAAGGTCATAACACTACACTATATTCCTTCTTCTAGGCTTTATTTCATGTTCAAAACGTCTGAATTGGGCTTTGGGCTCTGCATGAAATGTTTTGCTCTTTATCTTATCTTTCCAAAGATATGAGAATCACCTAAAACCAAGGTCTAGAACTCTAGATATGTCCAAAAACCTAAAAGTTGTGGGTGTTTCCCGAGCCTAGAAAAAATAGGACTTGCCACGGACCGAGTCAGACATGAAGGCCCTGAAACATGAAGAGTCTAGATCAAGGTCGTCCAACAAGAGCTGCAAATCATCAAATACAAGCAAGGCGAGGACCAAGACCCTAGCTCGCTGAAATGTGGGCATTGAGGATGCACTTAGGGAAACCTACTTAACAAGCTCAGCATGGTCCAACAGCATGACCTCAACTCGCTAAGGTGATGAACCAAGAATATGTACAAAAGGTCTAGTTAGTCACCGGAAATATTTGTCCCCTAACTAACAAATTATCATTTAAAATCGGCACATCAGCCCGCAGATATCCGACAATGATTTACCTAGCAATTATTATCTGACATTGAGCATTAAATGCCCGAAGTGGTGTATGTAATCATACTGATGTCTATAAAATTATGCTTGTGACCTTGCTTATGTCTATAAATAGTCACAAGAAACTACTACATGGGGCGAGTGAGATAATATATGCAAACACTCTGCTAGCATAGAGAAAATCCTTGTAAGAAAGTGTTATTGTAATCTTGTAGAAATCTCTCCAAATCACCATACTTTAGTTGGTAATACAATCTCAGCGTGGACGTAGGGACCAGAATAGGCTATAACTGAACCATAATAAATCTCTGTGTTCATTGTCTCCTTCTCTTTCCTCTCTACTTCCATTTTTTCTTGATCGTTACTTGCACTATTTAACCAGTAGTTTGGGGTTCTCGAGAACTGACTCTGTTGACTGAAATTTGGGATCCTTAGAATCAAACTTCACCATCAACAAATCTGATATAGTATAAATTTACCGAATAAATTGAATTAAACACAAAAACTTAGCAAACCACAAAACCAATCTCAACTATCTAATTAAGCACTTAAATATGAAAAAAGACTAAGTATAAAGAGATATAAAATATGTATAAATTGCATCATTTAGAGTGTATACATATTTGTATAACAAAGCATAAATATTATTTTATTTTGTGCAAAATAAAGATGATGATATATTTATGTGATGCGTGATATTTCTTGAATCTGCCAACATAACAAGCCACTTGTAAGTACTGAATCATTTATGAGTCTTTTTTTTTAAAATGTATTGCTTAGCTTAGGGAAATAATTTAGAGTTGTAATAAGTGTTTTTTGTGTAGTGGAAGTAATGCACATTCTGAAAGAGATTTGAGCTATTGTAGATTTATTGCTTCAAAGTCCCAATAATATATTCTAATATTTAGCCCAAGTTCAAGTCAGTGAATGTTGATCTTATTTTGAGGGGACTAACCAAGTATCACAAGTTGGCCTTGTGAACTTGTTTGATTGGCAAAGATACTTGATTTTGGACAAAATTTAGCAAGAAAACCAAGTATAAAGAGAAGGTCTTATAGTATGAATTTGGGAGCAAATATACTTATGTATTACTTTTTCCTAATTTTTCCCTTTTAGGTGTATTTGTGTCATTTTAGCATAGATTGTTTGTCCAGTGTAAGTAGAAAAGCACATGGTTATGATCCTTGCATTCTTATCTTCGCATTAATATGAGATGGCACATTAGAACCCTTCCAAAGTAGGAGAAAAGCATTTATGTCAACTTAGAAAAAGTATGTTTACTTGTGCCATTAGGGCTTTAGCTTTAAATGCTCTTTAAGAGAGCATGTTTGATGACTCATGTGGGCACTATGGCATAGGCTAGGGATCCAATTGTGGTGGCTTGAAGACTCCCTTACACGCTCAAAACTATATATGAAACATATAGTAATAAAATTTAGTTGTCCCTCCCTTTATTTTAAAAAAGTCCCCTCTCGATACACAGTAGTGACTAATTATACAATGCATTCATGAGACTCGTTATGCTCAAATGCTTCAACTACATGCTTATGTTTGCTTGTGGACTTGTTACACATAGGATTTTGTAGTATGGGTGACAAAATCCACAATGCCCCATTTTTCCATCAAAGTTTGGCTCTAATTTATTTGAAGGTTGGCATGTTGGCCAAGAATTGGCAACATACACCACACGATTTTAACTAGAGAGTTACTAGCCCATGATAGTTGATACCAAAGCTCTATTGTGCTAGAGTGAATAGATTGGGTGAGCTATAATTGGTGGATTTCTCTTGTCAAAAGCTTATGAGGCTTTTGAGTAAAGTGGACACTCTCGAAATAATAGAGAGATGTTGCTAAGGACTTGACCAAGAGGGTTGCAAGAGGTTGGAGCAACTCAAGAGCTAGTGTGCCAGATAATGCATTCAAAGGAATGTTAATGACGTATCAAGTGCAAGTATGTATGAAAGTTCATAGATTTATTGTATAGCACGGGACATTTAGTATGTGCTCATTCATAGCAGCATTTGAAGAAATGCAAAATCACTCAAGAAAGTGAGGGAATTGATGACTTAGCTAGTGGGAGGAAGCCCTACTCTTGCACAGAAAAATTGACCACATCCATGAGGGATATATTAGCTATCGTCAAAGCCTAGAGGGTAAAGCCATGGTCGTGCTAGAGATTATGGCCATAAAAGATAGTTGACACATCCTGTGGGATGACACATTTCTTCTAATGTGTTGAATGGACTAATCTTATAAAAAGAGACCAAAATTATGTTAGATGGCATGAATTTTGCTCGAAAGAGCAAGCCTAGAGGGATCCCTTGTGCACTATTATGTGGGTGTAATGAGCGAGCTACAACACTTATCCATAAGATTCAAGACAAGATGCTAGAGGAGCTAGCATATCATAGTTGCATGATAAGCAACAATGATACCCAATATAATGAATTAGAGCTATATAATCACATAATGTATTTGCCATAACAAACTCAAAGAGTAGTGAACTGGCACTATATAATCACAAGACAAACTTTACTATAACAAACTATAGGGTTCATAATTGCTTGTGCACAAGTAAAGTGAAGCTCGAGCTAGAGTGGAGGATGCTCAATGCTCAACCTCCATCAAAGTTGTTGATGTAGGGAAGCCATTAAGACCATGCACTTAAAAAAGGAGCCATCAAGAGGATGCACTAAAAAAAAAGCTGTTAGGAGGATGCACTCAAACTAGGCTACAAGGGCCTAGACATAAAATGATGTCATTCAAGAAGTGCCCGGAAAGAGGTATTGATCATTGAAGAACCTATTATGGGAGCCAAGATACTAGCAAGTGGCTATAAGAGTCACAGGAAATGGACCAGTATCAATTTTGAAGAGATAGCACTTGAGTAAGCAAACCTATGAGGGGTCATGAAGGCCAAGACATTAGATAGCATTGACTTTGAAAAGACTGTGATGGTCGAGATGCCATAAGGGTGTCAATTCACAGAGGGTTAGAAAGATCTGATTGAGTGTGAAAGCAGTAGAACAGAGTACAATGAATTGGTTGAACCTAACATGAGCAAACTTTGAGCAAGGAATGGGGCCTACAAGCAAGCCATGTTTTGTCAAACGGGAATAAACTTGCAAGTGAACAAGATATGAGACCTACATATCTCACATTAGTGGAATGGGATATTAGATGTAGGGCTATCTATCTATAGATGTCCAAAATACCAAGCAAGTGCACAAGTTATGGAAGTAGCACAAACTTAAGCTACAACGGTAGCAAATTAAGAGTTGTGTAGGGATAGTGTGCATGCAAGCTACTGAGGTAGTGAAACAATCACAACATACAAAGGTAATCACCCAAACGTTGTAGAGGCAATGGGACAGATGAAGTTGTAGAGGCAACAGAACCAAAAGGCTATGGAGACATTGACACATGAGGTTGTGTTAGGACAATGAAGTATAGTCTATAGAGGTAGATCACTAAGTTTGCAGAGGCAGCATCACTTAAGACACAAAAGTTGCAGAGGCAACTACCCAAAGGTTGTAGAGGAGACAAATGGCAATGGTGCAAGTTCAAGGAGACAATGCTAAGAGGAATTCAAATAAGGAGCTAACTAATAGTAGGCTGAAAACCATCTTGAAAGCAATATCTGGTTATAGGCATTACTTGAATGATGTTAGCTCAAACAGACAAGCATAGAGTGGTCAAAGGAGAAGCTCAAGTAGAGCATGCTAAAGACCTACATGAAGATTCAAGAAGTCGACACTCAATATGAGAAACCTTTATGGAAGATGTGTCAGATTGAGCTATCAATGAAGACATTGGCATTTGAAATGGAGCAGAATGTCACAAGCTGGCATTATGAGCTAGTTTGGTAGTAAACCTGCTCAGTTTTGGACAAAACTTGGCTTAATAATCAAGCTTGAAGAGAAGGTCATGTGGTACAAATTTGGGAGCAAATGCACTTATGTATTATTTTTCCTAAATTTTCTTGTTTAAGGGGTATTTGTATCATTTTAGCATAGATCGTTTGTCTAATGCGAGTAGAAAAGCATATGGTTATTCATACATTTTTATCTTGACATCCATATGAGAGAGTACATTAGAACCTTTTCAAGCTTGGAGAATAACCCTTATGTTAACTTGAAAAAAATTTGTTTACTCATGTTATTAGGACTTTGCCCTGAAATGCTTTTTAGGGGGCACATCCGGTGACCTAGATGGGCACTATGGCACAAGTTAGGGATCAGACTGTGGTGGCTTAAATATTCCCCTACGCACTCAAAATTAAGTAATGAGACATATATTAATAAAATGATATTATCCCCTCCTTATTTTGAAAAGTCCCTTCTTGATGTACACTAGAAGTTGATTAAATAGTGCATTCATTGAGACTTAGTATGCTTGAATGCTTTGACTACGTGCACATGTTTATTTGCAAGCACGTTGTGTATAAAATTTTGGTTGTATGGGTGATAAGATCTACAATGCTCCATTTATTAATCCAAGTTTGGCTGAAATTTATTGGAAGGCTAACATATTGGCCAAGAGTTAGACATACATAAGACAATTTCGACTAAAAAGCTATTGGCCTGTGGCACCTAGACAAGTGTTGACAATGTTTAAAGACTAAGCTCACTGAACAATATATTTTGCATAATTCATTTTGGAGAATGACTTTCTTATAGCTTGTAAGTTGATTGCTATCCATGCTTTCTAAATGATAAAATGATGAATTTACTTAAGGTGCAATATGTCATGACTATTAATTTTATGCATGAATCTGTCATATTCATACCAAGACTCACATTGATATGCTAGAAAGTTAATGGCCTTCTTTTTGGTCGTGCTAAAAAAACTAAATTAATAATTTCTGTTTTGAAGCGTAATATTTTTATTTCATTGTTAATTTATTAAAATTTTGGAAGATAATTTATTCTATTTATCACAAGTGTATAAGATAGATTTTATTTGAACAAAAACAAAGTACTTTCACATTAACCAATGACATATCAAAACTTATTATATTCATAGCTATTTTTTCTTTCAAATTTTATGAGTGAGATTGACAAATTTGTGAGAATTCTCGTGCTTGATATTGTGTTAGTGTCATGAGATTAAGTTCTTTTTGCTATATGAAAAGATAAGAATTAATTTGTAATTTTTTGCAATGATGAATAATATCTAGTTATATTATTTGCTAATATGTGTACAATTGTGAAAGAAAAAAATAATATAATATTTTGAATATTGAGATATTCATGGAATAATATGTGTTCTTTGTAAGCTAATTACTCTTATATTACTTTAAAGAAATTATGTGGATAATGGAAAAAGAAAATTTTCCTACGATTTTATCCATATTTATTAATTTAATTTTTTGTTAATAGTTGAGTTTAAATATTTTGTAAAGAAATATGTGTGGTTTTAGTTTTGATCTATTCTATTTTAGGTCATAATATTTTGTGGGACTACATGCCATGAAAAAAAATTGTGAGAATCCCAATTATATTTTTTGGAGTATTATTGTAATAATTGGGATATGATATTTGGTATATATATATATATGTGTGTGTGTGTGTGTGTGTGTGTGAAAAGAGAACCTTATTTTGCAATTTTCTATGATGAAGGATAAACCCCTAAGTTCAATATTTGACATGGTGGGAGTGCTTATCTAATGTTATGCCTTTTGAAAATAAGGAAAAAAAATCTTATTGCATAGTTGTTGACTATGATAATTATAAATGTTAGTTAAATTAATTTTCAGTGATATACTTGATTATTATATCATCATAGAGACAAAAAAATATTAAATTCTTTGAACACTTTAATATGTATACACAACATGTATAGATGATGAGTATGTAATCTTATATAGTGCATGCTACAAATTTTTAGCTTCAAATTTTATATAAGGACATAGGGAAGCTAGTGTTATTTCATGTAATGAATGATAATAATATAATATCATGTAAACTTTATATTGAGAAACTTAGATAAAAAATTATGATGTGACATTTTTTTATTATTCTTTATAGTTTAATAAAAAAATTTGGGTATTTGCATTTCCTGGTCTGGTTATGCTTAGGTTATTATGAGTCTGATGCAAATAATAAATTCTTTAGAATATAGTTTATTCTATGTGTAGACTAAGTAAATTTACCCAAAATAAATCATTTGAATACACTTGTTAGAGAGATATCATTAAGTATGATATGTTATAGAATGGATTTCCCCATTGTATAATACACAAATGATAACTAAATCTCTTATTCAAATGATAATTAAATCTCTTATTCAAATGAGACTAAATTCACTTTCAATTTTGTGCTCAACTTTGGTGATGATGTATTACTTGAAATTGCCAAAGAAAATACATATTAATAATTCCACTATGGAGTCAAAATTGATGATTTTAGAGATGGTAGAAAATGAGGTTAAGTGGTTAATAAACCTCTTAGTAGATATGTTGTTGGGTGTGAAAATAGCCATTGTAAAATTGAAATATTTAATTAAGAAATGATGTTGTGAAGCAATTGCTAGAAGATGGAATTATTTCCATTAACTATGTGAAATTTGAAATGAATCTAACTAACTCATTTACCAAACTGTTGGTCCTGAAAAGATTACAAATTAAAATGATCTAGCCCTTAAGAAAATACTCTTTTGCCTTGGAGATTTGGATTCTAGTTTTACAAGCTTTAACAATAAGACTCTATTGGATGATTAAGGGAATATAGGAGTCATTGATTTGATTAGGAATTCAATTAATAGATTATTCAATTAATTAGAGTTGCTATTTTATATAATCAATGCAATAATGCAGCAAAACAATATTATGGCAAATTAAAATTACAGAACTCAAAAATGTAGTCACTACAACACTTTTGACTTTAGGCAATGGCCAAAAACCATTGCCTAAAGTGTGTAAACCGTTGCCTATTAGAATAGGCAACAATTTTTGAATGTGCTCTAATTGAGTGTTACCTATTCTTTAGGTGACGATTTTTTTTGACATTCTAGCAACAGAAGATAAAATCGTTGCCTATGAGTCAATTATAGGCAATGATTTTTCGTTTCCTCTTTTGCAATGGTTAAGAAGTGTTGCCGAACAAAACATAGGCAATAACTTTTCTACTATTAAACAACACATTACACCAAAATAGGCAACGATTTTTTGGCATACAGGCAACATTTATCATCATACAGAAAAGGTAATGCTTTTTGTGTTTGAATCGATTGAAGAGTCGATTGAACAAGGGTTTAGTATATCGACAATGACAGCTTCACAAATAATAGGCAATCATTTTTGCTCACTTGATGAATCGATTCTAGAATAGATTCAAGTGGAACAATAGGCAATGGTTTTTTTTCACTCTGCAAATTGAATGTGGAATCGATTCTATTTGTGTATAATAGGCAATGGTTTTAGCTCACATCTTGAATTGAATCCTAAATCGATTCACGTTTATGTACAATAGGCAATGATTTTTTAATTCATCTTGAGAATTGACTATGGAATCGATTCTCTTTGTGGATAATAGGCAACAATTTTAGCTCACTTCATGAATCGAATCCTGAATCGATTCATGTTCATGTACAATAGGCAACGATTTTTTTGTTTATCCTGAGAATTGACTATGGAATCAATTCTCTTTGTGGATAATAGGCAACGATTTTAGCTCACTTCATGAATCGATTCTGAAATTGATTCACATGTGTGAATCGAATACAGAATCGATTCCTAAAGAATTGTGTGACCAAATCAATTCAGTCTAAACTTATTATTTTAACATCCTTATATAGTCAATACATGACATCCATTTCATAAAACTTGTATTTCAATCCCACCAATAGTCAATACATCAATTATTTTGTCCCAAATTTGAAGAAATAAATAGAAAAAAATAAAATAATTGTAAAGAATATTAACTCTAATTTCAACAACATAAAAATTTAAATTGAAAATCAGATTCAGTGAAGATTTTCCTCATCAGCACCTACATCTAGCAAGTTAACCTCACTTTGATTTGCTCCTTTACCACCAACATTGTGTTGCATGCATAGATGTAAATGAAAGTAAATAATTATAAATGCATAATAAAAAGCATTTCATTTAGTAATA
>JANHAO010022306.1:0-12242 GCA_026873985.1 Saraca asoca
ATTGATAAGTATTTTATTTCTATATAAATATAATTATTTATTATATATAAATTATTTAATACACATAAAAATAATTTAAATTGAATTCTATTAATAAATTTAGATCAAAACTCATGTGTAAATAATTTAATTAAATAATTTTTTTGAAATAGATAATTTTTATAAAAAAAATATAAAGATATATAACATTTATCAAAGAGGTTTATAATTTTAAAAAAAGTAGAAGATATATTATTAAAATTTTTTAAATTTTAAATTATGTAACTCATTAAAATATTGAAATATTTTTAAATTTTATTTTTAATATTAATATTTAAATATAATACCACAAAATTATAAGTTAAAAATTATTTCAATAATATTAAAATACAAAAATTTTATTACCTAAATAAATAAATAATTTAAATATTAAAATTTTGAAATCAAAATATTATTTGATAGTTTAAAAAATAATAATAAAATTAAAAATTGGTTATAGATAATTTAAATAAATAATTTATATTAAAAAGATAAATATATAAGTTTTATTTATGATTTAAATTAGAATAAAAAATAAAAAATAGAAAAAAATTAAAACTTATTCTTACTTATTCTCTTATAACAAGTAGAATACACTTATTGTATAGTAATATTTGGATAAAAGTGAGTGTTACATCTTTTATATTATCAAGACGATATAATGTCACGTGTTAGTCTACTGACAAAATTAGGATCAGAAGAAGTCATGCAGACAATCTACATATTCAGTATCTCATTTTTATTACAATTATTATTAATTACTTAATAATGATACTCTTAATCTGTTATCATCAATGCAATCAACTATGATATTATTTAAACAAAAAATATTTAGAATAAAAAATTCAATCAATTAAACATTAAATTTATTTTGGACTTTGAATTTTAAACTTACATATTTAATCCATATCATAATTTAAATATAAAAATTAAACATTGAATATTTTGAAATTAAAAATTCAATTTATACAATATTAAAAACTATAATTACTAGTGCTCTCCATTATTCAATTTATTATATTGTATAATTTTATAAGATTACAATTAATTCAAAGATGAATCAATATTGTTAAATTGAAACAAGCACTAATTTATAATATTTAATATAATTAATTAAAATATTCAATGAAAAATCAAAATTTCAAAATTGAAAGGTTTATACTTTTAAATTTCAAATATAAGTATCCAATCAAATATCACAATTAATTTCGAAATCAAATATGGAATAAAATAAAAATTCAATTTACGCGCTAGTTGAGGAGTATTCAATTTTGTGGTCTATGTTTCTTTAGGATTCAGTTATAATTAAATATCTTATTTAAATAAATTGTCTTCTTCCTTAATTACAAAATCACAACTATTGCAAACTTTAAAATTTTAATCATATTTTATCTACATAATTAATTTTCATTAAATTACAAAAAAAAATCAATTACATATTAATTTAAATGTATTTCATATTTTGTGGTTTTAGAGACTCATATCCAATATCTTCTCCACATATTAATTATTACAATAATAAATCATAATTAATTTGAATGTCAGTAATCCATCAATTAATGATCATTTTTATTTCATGGTATTCAAAATTGTAATTAATTCAATTATGACAAAAATAAAGATAAAAGAAATGGTTTATTCCACAAATTGCTCCTAACTTTTAGTATTCCATTCAAACAATCATTAAGACATTGAACTCATTCTTCATGTGTATATCATCATCTATATGTTGTCTTCCCATCCTGTAACTTGTATCTTCTTTTATAATCTTCATACAAATGTTCAACCAATTGAGTTTCATACACAAAAGAGTATAAAAAGAATACAAATGATAATTTTCTTAGTTTCTCATGTACTAAACCATATTTTGGATTTAGTCGATTTTTTTAAATGAAAGATTTTTTTTTAATCTTTCAACAATTAAAGTTCAATTTGATGATTTAAAAGTTGTTAAAGAAACCTATGTAGGTAGCAGAACTTCACCATCAATCACAAAACAACTACTTCAATAAGTATATTCATACTTCTTTCAGATTCCAAACTCTGGTCAACCCAGTGATTTGCTACAAAATAGCTCACATCTTTCCTTGCTCGGTTGTTAGTACCTAGCTAAAACCTTGACTTTGTGGCCAAATATATTCATACTTTTTTTCAACTTGACTTTTTTTTGTTTTAAGATTTGATTTATGGAATTAATGAAGATTTTATATCAACTTAGAAATTTATTGTGTGAGATGGTTGTGATTTTTTTTTTTTTTGGGCATAAGGTTTTGGTATTAGTTGGATAAGCTACTTTGGAAAGTTGTGGTTCAAGATTTCAAGTTGAAATTATCTTATTACCTTCAAAGATGAGTGGATAATTCTACTCTTTTTGTGAACCTCTCTTTTAAGAAAATATTAAATTTGTTTAATATCAAGATTTGGAACATCATAAAATACTAAGATTGTTAAGTAATTAGAGTATTGTTAGTTCCTTGTTTTCTTTTCAAAATATAATCATACGTTATATATATGTATATATGGATATGAAGTACTATAACGTATCTATTCTTTTTATATCAATTAATGCATATGGTGCTAGTGACTGTATTATTTTGCCCTATCGAATTATTGAAATGGATGACAATGTCGTCGATGATTTAATTTATAAATTTGGTTGGAATTAGTTCTTTACTTCTGAATGCATATTGTCATATAAAATATTTTGTTGATTAAGCATTTTGAAATTTGAATCCATTGGAGATTCCTTTAGAAAACCTGGAAGTGCACTTGTGATTAGAATTTTACTTGTTGGAGGAATAAGGGAAGAATATCTGTTTGGAGAATAAGGTGGATAATGATGTTTGATATCTATTAGGTAAGGTTACATTTAGGAATTCCCCATTGGATTCTAGTTATATATATAAATACTGAATTCTTTTAAATCACTTGTAAAGTTTGTGAAATAAGAACAACATTAGTGATTTTTCTCTAATGGATTACTTGAAATGTTTTTGGAAATGAGATGATATTGAATTTGTTCTTATTGTTTTAGATTTGGTAACATCTTATGTTTGAATATTTAAATCTATGTGTATATGTGTGTATGTGTTTTACTAGCATACTTTGATTATGAGTTGCAAACTAATTATTGGATTTCTGAGGGTTTATCTACTCATTGGGTTTTTATTAAACCCACTCCATTTTCTTTCTTATTTTTAGAGCCTAAGGCCACTCCCACTATTTACCCACATTCATCTGGGCCTAAGTCTACTCCTTGATTTGGTAGACTTCTTTTGCAGAGCTCGAATGCTTATTAATGGTAGAATTTTGGTAGTTAGTGTAGTTGAGTCATGCATGTGATTATGTCTAGTTGTTGCCTAATAGTTTATTCATATTGTGATGTCTGGCCTTCTGTGGTATTCTACTGGAGCGTGTAACCCTTAGCTGATGTACTAGCCTAGTACCCAGAGTTTGAAAAATAGAGGAAACTTTGCTAGATTTTTATAAAAAATCTAAGGAAGTATTTTGATAATTATGTTCCTGTTGATTAGGTGTCTTTACTTCTTATATTTTCTATATTTGTCTAGTTGCACTCCATATAGGACATGTGTTTTATCAAAGCTACACCAATCACGTGTCATGAATTAGGATGTGACACTCATGAACTTATTAGCAAAAACAGCACATAGGAACATCATAGCCATATAATCATATTTCATACCAGGCTTAATAAACAAGTCATCAATCCTAGAGACTAACCTCTGAATGGCATCACATCACATTATCATTGACACATTATATAGAACCACTTTTCTTATGGCCTCAAGCCATTATCATCAATCATTACATTGTCAAATCACATTATATCTCAATCAATATTTCTCAAAATAAAACTTCAATGAAAAGCAAAATAAATAATAATAACCAAAATTCTTCTTGTTACTCCTTTCCAATCTTATCTTGCACAATCACTAGCCTTATCCCTCACTCCATATTAGAACGTGTAGATCTGGGATTTAGATCATATACCCCATTCTCATCACAATATTCACATCTCATTATCATCATTCATCATCCCATGTTTCATGGGGGAATTTCAAGGTTTCAATAATATCATATCTCATAACAATTATGTCACATAATTCACATTCCATCACAATCACACACTCTTTGTCACATTATCATCATAACTTTCAAGGTTGTTTCCATAGCCTCAATATAGATATATATATATGTATATATGTATGTATGTATATATATATGTACAATTAATAGATTGATTAATATTAGTTTATGATTTGGTCATTTAGAACTTATTGACAATCATATTAGGAATTGGTTGAGGTCTATATGAGATTAGGTCAAGGAGATGATAATTGTCTAAGAGAGAAATGAATTGAAGTTAAATAGGTGTCTAAATCTGGTGGTTTGATCAGAATTGCAAGCATTATCACTTTTGAAATTCCAATAGAATTGCAATTAAAATTGTAGGATTCAAATGAGAAGATTTTGATTCGACTCGTAAGGATTCAGTGCAAAATACTAGTCTACCCATCCAAAATAGGGGAAATATTATCCAATTTTTCACCAAATCATATAAGTTTAATATACCATTGTTTTAAAAGCTTAAACAAGCCAAAAACTTAGCTTTTCTAGACATGGAACCAAATTTATATAAACAAGTCCAATCAAACTCAAACTTTGCCATACAATCACAAATACCTATTTTCTTCAACTTACACAAACATTCAGTGGATAACAATCAAATAATCACATAATAATTCATATGATAGGTAAGAATCACTTACCTAAAGGCTAGAAACAAGAGATTAAAACCAATCTAACAAAGATCTTCAATACTCTTCAAAAAGCAAGAAAGAAGAGCATGTCAACTTCTTAAATTTTTCAAGGATTTCTTTCATCAAACAAATATATACTATTAGATTATGGTTTCATTTCATAGAAACAAGCTAGGAATAAAAAAATTTAAGCTTTAAAAATATCAGAAATGCATATGCATTCTTGAAGTGAATAGCAAAATGAATAGTAACTTTTAGATTCAAAAATTCATAACTTAGATTTTTACTTGATGAATAAAGAAGATTTTGGTATTGAATTGAAGATGAAGAAAAGAGGAATTAGCAATAAAAGTATGAGAAATTAACATGAAGAATTGAAATGTTTGCTTAGAAAAAGAGAGAGAGAGAGATTGAGCTTGCTTGTCAAAGATGGAGTGTGGGTTGCATGAATGCAACCAAGAAAGGGTTGGAAAAGAAAAAGGAAATTGCCCCTTTGGAGGGCAAAATAGGAAAAAATGGAGTCAACTTTATGATGTGATCTCCATAAGAGACACCTATGAATCTTCTAAAATTCAGCAACAAAATTGAAAGGAAAAAGAACTATATTTATGCCACACTCTAGAATAGGTAGACAGAGAGTGATAAGTGATAAATTTAATGCCACAAAAAGGAAAACTCTTTGTTAAGTCTTAAGTTCATGAAGAACCCTAAGAGAGCAAGCTTTTAGGAAGATGGACACTTTTCAATTTCATAAAATGAGTAATCTCAATTCTAAGGGAAACAAGCCTTCCCTAATAGCTATCACTAGACCACAATGGGCTGAACTAACAAGGCAATATGCCTAACAAAATACTAAACAAGTCAATCAAAATAAAAAGCCTATACTATTATAAAAAGTCCAAACACAACCAATCATCTGTAGAGTAAAAAAATCTTGTTTTATTTCAACCACTATGTTAACCTTTAAAACTATGTAGTTTCACTAAGTTTAAGGTTTGAAATCATTAGGTTGGACCCTTAGGACCTTTGGGCTTTGGTTTGACCTCATTTGACCTATCAAAGCTTCAGTTATGATCCAATCATTATAACAAGGTTAATTTGGATAGAAACATTAGGGCAACTTCACGATAAATTTCAAGACTCCAAATGGCATAACTGAGCTTTGGAATCAACATGAAATTGTAGAGTTTTTTCTTAGCTTTCCAACCATATAAAGATTGACCCAATCCAATAGTTGGAGCTCAATTCATAGCCTAAAACCTAAAATAGTATCAAAAATCTACAATTAAGCAATTAATTCAATTAAGCTCTAAATCATGACCAAATTTCAACACAAGGCCAATTTACTAAATTAAACTTAATTAACATCCTAAGAGATAGAGTGTGAGAGGAAACAAATGAGGAAATATTTTTCTCAATAAAGAGCCCTTGATGATCCCTTGAGTTTCTATCATTCCCCCTCTATTTTGAAAGGGATTTGATCTCAAATCTTCAAGACCTATAATAAAAGGAGAAAGATTAGAAACATTAAAGGAAATATATGGGAATGCTTGTATTGGATAGTATATAGGAATGTTTCAAAGAACTCCATCTGCTTGGCATGTTTTCGATTTGGGATGGAAGCTCCAAGAGTGTGGTCACTTTAATTTCCCAATTCTTCTACTTTCTACAAAAGCACATCAATGGCACTAGGCAAAACAACATGTTCATGGTTAGTGTGTCAGCATTTTTAGTATAGCTAAAGATTGTTAGCATTTCTAAATATTGTTAGTAAAGTATGAGAATGATAGCTTTACTAATGTGATTGTTTTGCTATTATAATTTCATTAGTTTTGATGTTGAAAACAATTTAAATTTGATAATATTTTTTAATGTTTATTATTTGTTTTACAAGATCAAAGTATATAAGATTCAAAAGATTTACAAATAGTTTTAGCAATTATTTTATTTTTACTAGAATCTTTTGTAAATGAATTCAAATCAATTTTGAATCAAGCAAGGTTATTATAACTGATACATTGAGGTAGAAATAAACCACTTGAAGTGAGTTAAAATTAAATATTTTTCAAACAATGTTTTCAACTAATCTTTCACAAGTTTAAAGTTTATAAAAACCATTTTATACTGTGTGAATCGATTCATACTGAATATCTTGTGAAAATATACTCAAATCAATTCATCAATCAATTCATGAAGAAAAGTTTTGAAAAATATTTTTACGAAAGGTTATCATTTTTACCAGAATCAATTAAGTAATTGTTATATGTGAAAATCTGTTCGTCCTAGATGGACATGTGAGAAGCCCAAGAGTGACAAAAGAATCGATCAAAAGAACTATTCGAATCGCTACACCTTCAATTTGTGTCACGAGTGCAACCCCTCGGCTTGAACTCATGCCCGACAGAGCAAGTTCGACATCTCCTTCCTAATGATGTGCATGACCCCAAATTGTGTGATCTGATCAGCAAAGTGTGACTAGCGACATGGGCTTCGCCAGATAGAAGACCAAGTCATACCCTACCCCAATGAATAAATAGGGCCCGCCTGTAGAAGATAATCTGTAGCAGCCAAAAAAAGAGATTTAGTCTATATATTCTGTCTTTTACATTAAATTTTGATGTAATAGATTTACTATACATGAAATTACTATTATAACCTCCTCTTCTCTATAAATATAAGGAAAGAGCCTTCTGTAAGGGAGGGATGATTTTGAATGCAAGTAGAGACTTAGCCGAAGTAGAAAGAAGAGGAAACTTTTTAAAATAGAGAGAACCTAAGTGTTGTAACTTTTTAGGAACACCATTTGAATAACACGCTACTGTGGACGTAGGGTCCGATAATATTCGGATTTGGCCAAATCACGTTAAAACCCTATATCTCCTTCTCTGCCTATTTTTGTTGATTTATCATAATTGAACCAGCCAAAGGTCAAAGATCTTGAAGAATCACTCTGTTGGCTGGAGTTTGGCTCAATACCAAAATCTGACGTTAACATTTTTGGTGCCGTCTGTGGGAATCTCACCAATTTTGGTTCGTTTCCTGCTACAATGGCTAAGGGAAGAGCCATTAGAGCTTCAAATACGTAACCCCATCCTTCAAATGGTCATGTCTCGACAACGGACTCGTCTACTACTCTCATCATCAGGGCAACTACTGGTGTCCTTCTAGCTAACTCAGTGCAACTGGTTCCCACCGTTAGCGGCGCCGACCAGCCGCAAACCTGACTCTAGCATCAGGAGAAACTTGAACTCATGATGGGAGAGCTGGCTAAAACAGTTACCATGCCGGTGCAAGCACAAACTCAGAATGTGCAGGGGCGGGCTGAAATTGTCGTACCCAAAGTTGAGCATTGCAAAGAAACTGATCAAGAGCAAACCTCAAGTCACCGTTCTCATGGTCAGAAAAGTAAACCAAGCCGCCAAGTCTTTAGCCAAAAACTGGAGGGCTTGGACGTTTTGGTGGAAGGTCTCCTTTAAAGATTCAAGCGTTTGGAGGAGCACCCTCAAGCTCAAAATGACCAAGGTCACTTTGAGGAGTGAACTCCCTTCTCTAGGGAAATCATGGAAGAACCCCTCCCGTGCAAGCTCAAAGTCCCTGTCATTTCGTTATATCACAAAAACAGCCACCTGCATAACCATATGGACCTATTCAACATCCAGATGGATCTACAAGTTTGTAGCCCCTTAGTCAGGTGTCACGTGTTCCTTGCTACCTTGGGTGAAATCCCTCAAGTGTGGTTCAGGAACCTCCCAGCTCACAACATTAGCAGTTGGGAGGAGTGCTAAGAAAAGTTTGTTGATCAATATCAAGAACTGAGGAAGTAGCTCATGCCCCCATGCCATTTTGCCATGATCTTCTAGGGTAAATAGGAAATGCTGAGAGACTATATCAATAGCTTCAGGCATGAGGTCAATAATGTCGAGAAGTCCTCGGATGAGGCCATCCTAACTACCATCTCAACAAGACACCGTAGAGATGGACAACTGTTCAAGAGTTTGTACAAGTCCCCGGTTAGCAACCTGGGTGAATTCTATAAGCGGGCTATGAAACAAATTAGATAGGATGAGACTTTCAGTCCACAAAAATCGAAGTGAGTAGCTCAGCTCAAAACAAGAAGAGAAGTAACCGTGGGAATCAGAATGACAGCCTCGAGTGCCAACTCGCTAAGAAGAGCAAGGATGAATGACCCCCATTTTCAGGTCATCACAGCACTTATAGCATCTTGTCAGACGCTCAGGATAAGATCTTTACAATGGAAAGAGACAAAGAGGATTTTAGAAAGCCTCCACCCTTGAAGACTCCCAACAAGTCCAGACTCAATCAAGGGAAATTCTGCACATACCACAATGAGTTTGGGCATGTCACCTCAGAGTGCTGGGTGCTAAGAGATGCCACCGTGGATCTCATAACAAATGGTTGTTTACATGACTACATTGTGTAGCCTTCCAGATGACAGCTAGGATTGTCTCAATAGGATCCTAAGCAAGAGCAATCTCCTACTATCAGGACTATCTTTAACCTTTTAAACTTTTGTAATCTTTGTAAATTATGTAAACATTTTGAATACGACTACTGATTTTTAATTTTTCTTCAAACAGGTGATTCGCCTAATAGGCACCTTTTCTTTAGGCACAAGATTGCCCTGGCCACAAGATCGGCTAACCTCTTTATTTGGGTACAAGATCGCCCCGACCACAAGATCGATCATCCCTTTTATTTAGGCACAAGATCACCTCGACCACAAGATCGGTCACCCCTTTTATTTGGGCACAAGATCGCCCCGGCCACAAGATCAGCCAACTCTAATTTCACAGCTCTCATGTGAATTCAATTATGTCACAGCTCTCATGTGAACTTGTTTATTTGGCCATGAGATCAGCCCGAGCACGAGATCGCTTGCTCACTAATTTCGTAGCTCTCATGCGAACTCAGTTATGTCACAGCTCTCATACAAACTTATTTATTTGGCCACGAGATAGGCCCGAGCATGAGATCGCTCACTCTTTAATTTCGTAGCTCTCATGCAAACTTATCTTATTATTTTATGATTCCCATACTAGTCTATTTATTTGGCCATAAGATCGGCCCAAGCACGAGATCACTCTAGCATGCAACTCATTATGCACAGGTCACATAGATTGTTTAAACCAAAATGTTTATATGAGAAACAAAAACAATGAAGAGGAATTGCTGAAAGAAACTGAAGCTTTATTCATTAAAAGACCTTAACAAGGTAGATATACTTCAGAAAGCTCTGGATATAGGCTAATCAAAACACAAAAGGGAAAACCTATGACTAAGAAGAGGGACCAGCCACGAAGGGCCATACTCTGGCTGACTGGAGCTCATGCACCACTAAGGTCCTTAAATTTCCCTTCCAATGCACAATTAGTGGCAGCACTACAGCTCCTTATTCCTACGACCACCCATTCCTGATGAAGGAAGCAAATCAGAAAGCGCCAAGAGCTTGGCCGGCCAAACAATTGCCTCACCGTGGAGCCAAGAAGACGTAGTGTGAGATCCATATGAGATCTCTCCATGTTAGCGGGAAAGTCAAACCTCCCAAGTTCTTTATGCAACAGACCATGCATACCTCTACGGAAGGCCAAAATGCCAGAAATGGTGGTGGTTTATCAGGAAATTCCATGGTTTGCTTAGTGCAAAAATAGAAGGGATTGCCTTTCCCTTATATAGAGCTAGGGTCGGCTCCATTGAAGGATCCAGATTTTTCCCCCAACCGTTATCATTTATGGCCTCGGAAAAGGCTAAGTTTGACTCAGCAACAACTATCAGACACGTGCCATACAAAACATAGCCTAGAGCAAGCAAAATGATAGTCTTGGGAAAAGACTTTGACTAATTAGAAATTGAAAAATTTCAACTCCCAACCGGTAGCGTGAGCTGAGAGTTGGGGGGCTTATGTTATATGTGAAAATCTGTTCATCCTGGATGGACATGCAAGAAGCCCAAGAGTGACAAAAGGACCGGTCAAAAGAACTTTCCAAATTGCTACGCCTTCAATTTGCATCACAAGTGCGACCCCTCGGCTCAAACTCGTGCCTAACAAAGCGAGTTTAACATCTCCTTCCTGATGATGTGCACGACCTCGGATTGTGTGATCTGATTAGCAAAGTGTGACTAGTGACATGGGGCTCGCCAGACAGAAGACCAAGTCATACCCTGCCACAACAGACAAATGGGGCCCACCTACAAATGATAATCTGTAGTAGCTAAAAAAGGAGATTTAGTCTGTATATTCTGTCTTGTACATTAAATGTTGATGTAATATATTTATTGCACATGAAATTACAATTGTAACCTCCTCTCCTCTATAAAAATGAGAAAGGAGCCTTCTGTAAGGGAGGGATGATTTTGAATGCGGCCAGAGACTCTGCTGAAGTAGAAAGAAGAAGAAAATCTATAAAATAGAGAAAACCTAAGTGTTGTAACTTTGTAGGAACACCATCTGAATAACATGCTACTGTGGACGTAGGGTCCGATGATATTTGGATTTGGCCAAACCACGTTAAAACCCTATGTCTCCTTCTCTGCTCTTCTCTTCTTCTCTGCATATTTTTGTTGATTCATCATATTTGAACTAGCCAAAGGTCAAAGATCTCGAAGAATCCCCCCGTTGGCCAGAGTTTGGCTCAATACCAAAATTTGACGTCAACAGTAATTGATTCATGACCTTTGATAATATATTGTGATTCGATTCATAAATCGATTAGGTCATGAACATTCGTTATGATATTCATAAGTGAATTGATTCACAAATCAATTCATTAGTTGGTAATCACTACGAATTGTTTCGCGAATCGATTCAAGCATAAAAAGGTAGTTATTTTTGAAAGTCAATTACAACAACTATAAATACCCCTAATCTTATTTCAAACTTATTTAGTTTCATAACTTTCACATTTCTTCAAGTGTGAAAAACATAGTGCTATCAGAGCTAAATCGAATTTATCATCTACCTCATAAGATCTCAGTATTCAAAGGATCTTGAATCAGAATTAAAGAGAATTCACAGCTAGATAATTGAGATATTCATTTCAATTATTGGTATTGTATTATGTAACTTGTTGCTTAGTTTAATTTTGCAATTTCTAGCTTGATAGAAATGGGAGATATAAAGGAAGAGGTTAATCTTCCCTTTGCATCTTCTTTAGTTATGAGATTAATTACAGCTAGTTGAAGGTGTATTAAATTCTTTGAATATCTCTAGGTTATAAGGTTGATCATAGTCTATAGAAGATAAAAGAATTGTTGTATCTAGGTTAGCAAGAGCCTAGTTTAATTTTTATGTAATAGATTAGCAAGAGCCCTATGTAATTCTTGTGTATTCATAGGTCTCGAGGTGAAAAGATATAGAATCATAGATCTTGCCCTTATTCCTTTAGGGGAATGTACATACACCTTTGTTTAATATGGATTTTTCTT
>JANHAO010022307.1:0-12241 GCA_026873985.1 Saraca asoca
TTTTCAGTTGTTTTTCAACATCCAAAACTAATTAAGTAAAGATGTACAGCTCTTTTGGGGTTAAAAACTCTTTAAGGTTAACAAATATAAACATTAGCAAATAGAATTTAAGGAAAAGGGAAATCTAATGGAGAAAAGCTTCAATTCAAAGGACTCTTACAATTAATTTAGTGACTGATCATTGACACAAAATTTTCATTCTCTCTCTTTGACTGCTTAGCCAAGAATCTGATTAAGTTTAGCACCTAATTAATCCTTGCTAATTTCTCTCCAAATTGACTAACTAAGCCTAACACTTGATTAACCCTTAATGTTGAATTGATTGAAGCCCAACACCTCAATCAATTCACTAATAGCATTAAGAACCACAAATACCCAAACTAATTAATCAATTTACCCTAGTAGCAAATTCATTAATTACCCCCAATTCTCTAGGATAATTGACCTATACCAGTGCATAACCAAAAATCTTATTGCTGCTCAAGCTAAATAGCCATAAGCAACAACATTGCTCATAAAAATTCAGCTAGCAGTAAATCACAATGAATAATTAATTAACTGCCATCTTAATCAATGATCTAAGGTAATTATTAGCATTAAAACAAAAAGTCAAATTAGGAACAAATTAATAATAAAAGCAAGTCTCACAATCAACAAGAGAATTGATGCAATATTTCCTTTAAATTAAGGTAGAAGTTTAGATATGTCGGGGCATAATTTGGTATATGAGAAAAATGGACTGACAAAGTCTCAAATGGAAACAAAGTCTAGATAAAAGAAATTTAACTCGCCGAAAGGCCGAGAGTGCTAAGCACAACTCCCGGCTAGCACAATCAATGATTTGCTTTATGCAAGCTTGCTTCCCTAAACGCGAGCTCATCCACGCTAGCCAGACATCAACAGCGAACCCCAGGTGGGGATTCTAGTTAGGAGATGAAGCATATTACCTAATAAGAAAGCTCACCAAGATCAAGCTCACGTCAACTCATAGGCCCGTCTGTAGAAAGCAACCTGCAGATGCTGACTTTTAGGGATATAGGTTGTCTTATACATTTAATGCTCAATGTAATATATTTATAGCTTGTAAATTTACAATTGTAACCTTTTATCCTTTATAAATAAGAGGAGGGAGATTACTATAGGGCATTTTGTAAAAACTCCAGACAGATATACTGAAACTTTGTAGAATTTTCACTAGATAAATAAAAGCTACTGTGGATGTAGGGATCAGTTCTGCCTTATTTTAGCTGAACCACATTAAAAATACCATTAGCCATTACTTCTCTTCCTCTCCACTTTCTTCGTCTCCCATTTCACCAACCAGAAAGCAACTTGGGGGTTCAAGAACTAATCTCGGTTGACTTGGATTTAGCCAAACCAAATTTCACTGTCAACATTTTGGCACTGGAAGGAAGGCCCATTTACTTCCTGATTATTTTTTTGCTCAATTATGATGGTCAGAGAAAGAGTGACCAGGAGTTCAAACACTCCAGTCATCCAACCAATAGACATTCTTATTGCCAGGAACACTACTAGTTTGCTCCCTGAAATTCATAGTCAATCTACTATTATCCCTAGAACTAATGAGGTAGAGACACCTCACCAAACCTAGCAAATGCTTGAGAACATGGTGAGAGAGTTAGCTGAGACAGTTAAAGCAACAACACAAGCACAAACCTGGGATATGCAAAGATAAGAAGAGACCTTTGCACAACTCCAGTGATTAAGTGAAGAAGTTCATGAGGAAAAATTACCTCACCAAATGCCCAAGAACCATGAAAATCAGCGATATGGGGGCTCATACCAAGCCAAGAGCTCAAACGAGACCAACAAAGGACATACCTCAGAGCATTTCTCCCGCGACCAATAAGAAAAAATGAGCCACCAGTCTTCCAACCTGCGACTTGAAATACAAGATCCATTAATGAAAGAAGTGCTTCAAAGGGTAAAACAGCTAGAAGAGTGACCCTAAGCACAAAATGATCAGCCTTGTAATGAAGAGAGCTTACCATTCTATGTAGAAATTGAGATGTAGTCCCTTTCTCAAAAATTTAAAGTTCACACTATACCAATGTATGACAAGAATAGTGACTCATGTGACCATCTAGATGCATTCAACATTTAGATGGATCTCCTAACAATTGACCCTCTGATTAAATGCCATGTCTTCCTAACTGCATTGGGGAGCATACCTCGAGCATGGTTTAGAAGTCTCCCAGCTCACAGTGTTAATGTCTAGGAAGAATGTCAGAGGAAGTTCATTGATCAATACTGAGCATTGAAAAAACAGCTTGTGCCACCTTGTCATCTTGCAATGATCTTCTAGTGTAAGAGCAAATCACTAAAGGATTACATAGCTAGATTCAAGTGTAAGGCCAATTCTGTAGAGAACCCCTTTGAAGAAAATATCTTGAAAATGATCTTAGCGGGGCTCCACAAAGATGGAAAGCTATATAAAAGCTTATACAAGTCCTTAATATGAGATCTCACTAAATTTTACAAGCAAATTACCAAACAAATTAGATGGGAGGAAACCTTTGACCTAAAAAAACTCCAATCAGGCCAACAATGTTAAGAAAAGGTGCAATGATTACAATGGCAAGGATGGTCAAAAGATCGATTCTAGTCACTAGCTAGCGAAGTAGGCAAAGCCTCAATGACCTCAACATCTCGGTCGCTATGAAAGCTATAGTGTCTTGTCTGACACCCAAGACAAGATTTTTACCATAGAGAGGCATAAAGAAGACTTTGGGAAGCCAAAGCCCTTGAGGTCCCCTAGCAAATTTAGATATGCCAGTAGATTCTATGCTTATCATAATGGGGTTGGGTATAACACCTCGGAATGTTAGGCACTGAGAGATGCCATTGAAGACCTCATCAAAAGAGGCTACTTGCAGGATTATGTGGTGAAACCACTAAAGTCACGAGCTGGGCATCCCCAGTGAGATCCTGATGTAGAGTAGGGACCCTTAGTCAGAACTATATTTTGATTTGGTAATATTATTCAAAAGCAAATGAAAGTGTCTTGAATTTCTCTATTTGATGGTCTCTGGCAAATTTTATTTAGAAAGAGTTCTTCTATGTGAATAAACTTAGATTCATCATCATTGCTATTTAATCATCATTGTTGTGGGACTGAGTAACAAGATTGCTATCTCACTAAGCAACAAGATTGCTATAAAGCTGAGCAACAAGATTGTTGTCTCACTAAGCAATAAGATTGCTACGAGACTGAGCAACAAGATTACTGCTTCACTGAGCAACGAGATAGCTGTGAGACTAAGCAACAAGATTACTATCCCATTGAGCAATGATATTATTGGAAAGATCAAATTCATACCACCCACTGAGTAATGGGATTGTTATGAAGCTGAGTAACAAGATTGCTATGGCATGATCTGCAAGATGCAACTCTCATGTAACTGAATGCTTGTAGCTCTCATGCAACAGAAAGCTCATAACTCTCATGCAATCGAATTCTGGTGGCTCTCATGTGACCAAAAGCATGTAGTTCTCAGGCGACTAAGTGCTCACAGCCCTCATGCAGCCTACCTAGACATCACTCATTCAAGACACTCAGATGCCTAGATTTATAATGGAAAATATGATCGATTGGCCGCTAAAGTATTTTATCTAGCTATGATTTGCAAGGATTTACATTATCATTTGAGATATGTAGAATATTTAATACAACATTCAAGGAATACAAGGAAAGCTCATACATCAAAAGCCTCACTCAACGAGGAAAATTCATATCAGAGAGGTCAAAATACAAGTCAACAAGCTAAAGGCTGAAGAGAATAAAAAGAGGGTCAATTCCTGGGAGATGGAATCACACTAGCTTGAGGATCGATGAGCATGCTAGCTCCTAAATCTTCTCCTTACCGTCCTCCTCAGTTGATGGTTCCTTTCTTGACTCACACCTAGAGCATTCAAAAGATGCCAAAAAGCACAGCTAGAAAGGTTGAACTCCAAGGCAAAATCGCAAGGAAGTAATCCAAGATTTGTAAAAGATCTGCCAACATGCAGTAGGCCATGCACGCCTCATCAAGGAACCGAACCATCAGAAACATGGGGGACTTAGCTAAAGCACCCATTAAGCCATCCTATAGGGAGGCAAAAAGAACTTCTCAAGCTTTATATAGACTAGTTAGGTTCACCAAAGAACCTAAAGAATAATCGATTGTTCCTGATCGAGCAATCAAAAGAAAAATAAAACTGCCACACCAACGACTACAAGGCATGCTTAGAAGGAAGCATGGCTAAAAAGTAGATGAAATGAAAGAGTGAAAGCTTGAAAAGATAATAGGACAGTCCAAACACAAAGACTTTGACTACACAATGAATTGTGAGTGAGCATCAGCAAAATGACAACTCCCAATCCATGAAGCAAACTGAGAGTTGGGGGGCTTATGTTATGGGCATAATTCGGTATATGAGAAAAATGGACTAACAAAATCCCAAATGGAAACAAAGTCCAGATAGGAGAAGTCTAACTCGTTGAAAGGCCAAGGATGCTAAGCGCAACTCCCAGCTCACACAATCAATGATTTGCTTTATACGAGCTCGCTTCCTTGAATGTAAGCTCACCCCCGTTGGCCAGACATCAACAACAAACCCTAGCCAAGGATTCTAGTCAGGAGATGAAGCATATTACCTAATAAGAAAGCTCACCAAGGTTGAGCACTAGACAAGCATATGTCAACTCATAGGCCTTGCTTACATAAGCCCATTTGTAGAAAGTAACCTGTAAAAGCCAACTTTCAGGGATGTTTTTGTTTTATACATTTAATGCTCAATGTAATATATTTACAGCTTGTAAATTTACAATTGTAACCTCTCATCCTCTATAAATAAAAGGAAGGATATCATTGTAAGGCATTTTGTAAAAACTCCAGATAGATATACTAAAGCCTTATAGAATTTTCAATAGATAAATAAAAGCTACTGTGGACGTAGGGACCAGTTCTGCCTGATTTTAGCTGAACAACATTAAAAATAACATTAAACATTGCTACTCTTCCTTTCCACTTTCTTTGTCTCCCATTTTACCAACCAGAAAACAACTTGGGGGTTCAAGAACTGATCTCGGTTGACTAGGATTTGGCAGAACCAAATTTCACTATCAACAAGATATACATTAATATGAAAATAAAAGCAAAAAAATAAAAGAGAAGAGAAGACCTAAAAAGGGCTAGTGTCATTGCCTTAGCAGAGTTCTTCCTCTTCACAAAAGTAGAGAAAAACAAAATTAATGTAAGAATGAATTACAATTAGGCTCCATTGAGCTTTTATATGAGCTCACTACACTAACTCAACTTAGGTTGATGATTAGGACTAGAAGGAGGCATAATTGGATATAGGTCTCCATATGAATGGCAGGTCTATCACTTAGATTTTAAATAGCCTTCACCTTGCCCAACTTGTGGGCTAAAAATTGAGACAATTTTTTAGAGCAGTCCAACCCATAATAGAATTTGTTATTTAAGTCCACAACCTTGAAAATCAATGAAAACAATGTATTTTCATCTCAAGCCCTTCATCAAAGTTATGGGGATGGATCTTAGCTATCTCATAGGCTTGAGTTTGCACCCAAATGAGGGATGCTTAACTTATGATCAAAATACTATAGCTGGTTCTGGGTTATAGAACAACACTCTATTTTGGTTATTAGGCTTAATTTGACCTCTAAAATGGCTAAACTAGGCTTAGACATTTTTAGATATTTCTTTTAGCTTTACAAAGACATAAGAATCACCCAAAACCAAACTATAGAACTTAAGATACACTTAAAAACCTAAAATAGTCTAAAACAATACCAAATTATCGAATTAATTCAAAAAAGCTCAAAAACTGACCAAACTACAGAACCAATTGCAAGTATCCATTTAAGCACATAAACATGATAAAATACTAAGTATAGAATGGGAATAAAATATCAATAAATTGTATTCTTACAAAAAATGTGGCATGACATATGTTGGTTTACTCATGAATACTTGATATCCTATTTTCTCAATTATTCCACAACCAATGATATTTAGAAATTATAATTATAAGCACAAATTATCTTATAATTACAATCTCCATTGTAATTTATTTGCACACAATTAAATTTCCAAGGACTTTATCCAAGATAGTATACATATATCAAATATATATATATATATATATACTTAAGAATGAATTGATAAAGAACCTAAAACTTAATGCTTTATTAAATATGCTAAGATGTGTAGTATCTATACTATCATAATAATTATTTCTAAGGCATCCTCTACTAACAATCTCTTACTTGACGTAGAGCCAATTGCCCTTATATCTAATCCTGATTCTTTTTAAATGATGATTAAGCTTCTGCTAGGATGAAGCCTTAGTAAAGGTTCTATTCTTACTTTGTTGCACTCCATGATCTCTCTTATCAAATGGTAATACCTTATAACATGTTTGGATCTTTGATAAGACCTCAATTCCTTAACTTGTGTTATGTTTCCATTATTATCACAATAGATTTTTATTAGATTAACATTGTGAAGAACCACCTCTAGTTTAGTGGTTACCTTCTTTATCCAAATAGCTTGCTTTGTTGCTTCTAAAGTAGCAATGTACTTAGCTTGGGTTGTAGAATCTGCTATGGTATCTTGTTTGGAAATTTTCCAACATACTGCACCTTCATTAAGAGTGAATACAAATTTTGATTATGAGTTGTAATCATCTTGATTTGATTAAAAACTTGTATTTGTGAAACCTCCGATTCTCTAATCATGCTCTTTTCTGTATATCAGGAGCACATCCTTAGTTCTTCTCAAGTACTTAAGAATGGTCTTAATAACACTCCAATGTTTTTCACCTGGGTTAGCCTGATATCTACTTATCACACTTAGTGCATATGAGACATTTGGTTATATACATAGCATGACATACATGATTGATCCTATAGTAGATGCATAGGGAATCTCATTTATACATTTTTGTTCATCTTCTATCTTGGGACACTACTTCCTAGACAAGTGAACACCATGAGACACCGATAAAAACCCTTTTTTAAACTTAGCCATACTAAATATCTTTAGCATCTTTTTTATGTACGTGGATTGACAAACACCAAGTAACCTTTTAGATCTATCTCTATAGATCTTCATACCCAGAATGAATCTTGATTCTCCAAAATTCTTCATAAAGAATGAATTGGACAACCATAACTTAATAGATTATAACATGGGAATGTCTTTTCCTATAAGTAGTATACACAACTACACTCCTATTTGTTGGTTTGAATTCTAGTTGGATTTTAGTGAAAGTCTTGAATTTTCTTTTAGAATTTAAAAGAAAATTATTAAAGTTGACTTCAGGGATATGATTACTTAAATTGGTAAGCAAGAATCAATGGTTATCACTAATTAAAGAGTAATTCAAATTGCAAGACAATTAATCAAACAATATATGTGCAAATGAATAGTTAATGCAGTAAAATAAAGAAGACACTAGAAGTTTTAAAGTGGTTCCACTTTAATCAAAACTACAATTAAAGTGTATGCCCACTCAACCAAATCCTTAATCAGATGGTCCTAATTTTATTAAAAATCACACAAGAATTTACTAGGCTCTTGAGAACTAGTTTAGATACAAAAATTCTTTACACCTTCTAAAACTATGATCAACCTGACAATTTGAGAAGATGCAAAGGGAAGATCAACCTCTCTTTTGTATCTCAAATTTCTAAACCCTAGAAATCTAAAATAGAAAAAAAATCTCAAGGTAGAAAATACAATACTTGAATTGAGGTGTGGATCTCAATTATCTAATGTGTGTTCTCCTTCAATTTGATCCGAGAATGATTCAATTTAATGAAAATAGATGAGGTAGAGGTGGATCAGCTTTTGGTTTTATTTTTTCTCAGCTTTTGGTAATAGAAGATATAGAAGTTATGTTTGAAATAAGGCTAGGTTGTATTTATAGTGTGGAAAATGACATT
Organism: Saraca asoca; assembly: GCA_026873985.1. Lineage (NCBI taxonomy): Eukaryota > Viridiplantae > Streptophyta > Magnoliopsida > Fabales > Fabaceae > Saraca > Saraca asoca. Next base: position 7,976 of record JANHAO010022307.1, read on the forward strand.
TAAAAAATAACTAACTTTCCAACTATGAATTGATTCGCAAATCGATTCAAAAGGTGGTTATAAACTTATGAATCAATTCATGAATCAATTTGTTTATGAATATCATCAAGATCCTTATGACTAAATTGATGTGTGAACTGATTCACACTATCATGTAAACAGGTCATGAATCAAATACCTAATCGATTTACAAAAATTGCTAACCTTCAATAAAAATAAATTTTCAAAATAATTCTTCATAAATCAATTCATGTTCATTTTTACAAGATTTTTAGTATGAATCGATTCACATAGTGAAAAATAGTTTTTATAAAAATTGTACTTGTGAAAGAGCTTTTGAAAACTCTATTTGAAGACTTTTGGTTTTAACTTATTTCAAGTGATTTATTTCTATCTCAACTTAACTAATTTAAGAGACTTATTTAGATCAATATGAATTAGATCATACTTACAAAGTATCCAAATTAATACAATAAAATTACTATATGTAAAGGTGGATCTCTTGAATAGCATTTGATTAACTTTAATCCTACAATCAAATAACAAACACTAAAGACATGATCAAATTGTGATATTAATCAAGATTGTTTTTTAACATTAAAACTAAAGAAAGTATGATAGCAAAGCTAACAATTTTCCCCTTTTTGATGGTAACAAGCAATTTTATATGAGGGTCAAATTTTTTCAAAAATTGAGTATAGAATATAAAATCTCATTTTTCTTACTCATTTTTCTTACTTATCTTTCTTAATCCCCTTTTGGCTCATCAAAAAGAAATAATACATCAATGAAGAGTAAAGGAAAAAATGAATCATACATAATCAGTATTTATATCATAGCTATAATCACAAATATAAAACAAAATGAATAATCCAAATATCAAAATATATGATAAAATTCAGAATTATATATATGGATTACAAAATTAATCATAATCCAAGCAAAAAATAATATCAAAATCCAAAAAATAAAATACATAATCCAAAAAGTAATATACAAAATCTAGAATATCAAAATAACCATAAAATAGGGAAAATAGGACTAAGGGATATAGAACACCCATCAATATAGTATACTCAAGTAGGTGAAGGGTCTTGTTGGAGGTCCATTCCTTGTAATTCAACTTCCTCATCATGTTACTGCATCTACTATGAGATTTCAAGCAGTTGAGTTTTAATATAGTTAATATGATCATTAAACCAAGAGAAATTAGTCCAGTTATCAAGTGCTAGAAGTGTAATTCATTCTTCCATTGACTCAAGCAAAGTTTGATGGTTGTCTAGATAGTCTAGCATATATGTGTGCAATCTATGTATTTCCTCAATGATTCTGTTTTTAGCATCATTGGAAAGCCCAGCTCCCCTTGAGCTAGTGGATCCTCTAGTTGGTTGAGGAATTTGTGGGTTTTTCCTTGTCTAATTCCCTTGGTCATTTTGTTCCAATCCCATCTTGTGTAAGTATGATGCAGTTTTTAAGGTATTGAAATTTATTGGTAAAAATTGATGTTTTTTAGAAAGTTATAGCTTGAATTTAGCAAAAAATGGGGTAAGGATCATACCATATGGGAGGAACCTAATATTTGTCTATCTAGAGCAGTCAGCCTAATATTTGAGTATAAAATAAGGCATGTTAAATTCAAGTTAGTTTTTGATCACCCACATAAAAAACAACTCATCCTCCACTATTTGAGTAAAATTGGTGAACCTTGGAAGTATTACCTTGCATAAAGCGTAATGTAGGATCCTATCTTCAGGGAATAGGCTAGTAATGAGCAGTTTCCTACTTCCACCTTTAGGGGTGAAATAAGGAAAAAACATCCTAATGGCGAATTCCCAATTGTAATCCAGAAGGATCCTACGACAAGCTTCAGTGGTGATGCATCCATGCCAAATATAGTTGCTAAGACTTTTGAATTTATAACTATGTATTTGTGCATCACATAACAAGATAGTTTATCATTAGCAATAGTGAAATTTCCATAAAACATCCTAACTAGCCTAGGGTATGTTGCTCCTTTATAGGTTAAAAAATTTTATAGTCTATATTTTGCAAGTAATTGAGGGAAATGAGTAGCCTCTAAAATTTTTTCACTAAAACACCTATATGGTTCTACCTTCCTATTAGATAGCTGAAGATAGGTTACATACTCACTTGGTGATTGGAAATGAGACTCCTTTTCTAATGGAGTGGATGATTGTGCTGTTGATTTATACTTTCTTTTGGAGGTTGGCAATTTGATTCTTTTGGAAATTTTGCTGAGAGTTTTAAGTAGTTAGGGTTTTTACTTAGATTTTGGGATTTGGTGATTTTAAAGCATTTGGATGAAATTATTTAGACAAAAGTGTTAGATTTGATGTTTCTAATGATTCTGTGGAAGAAATTTGTGTAAAAAGTGATTGGGGGTTGAGATTTGAGTGAGTGAAAGAGAGAGTTTTTAGTGGTTGCAATAAGAATAACTATGAAATGCAACCAAAATTGATTTAGGTATATATAGAAATGCACTACAAATCAATTCATGAATCCATTCATGGAACAAATGTGCAAGAGTGAATCGATTTGGGTATGAGTTTGTTCATCAGGATTCTTATGTGAATCGATTTGAGAATCGATCCATCTAAGCTAATTAAAATTTTCAAGAATTTTGAAACTTTCTTAAAAGATTAAAATTTGGTGAATCGATTCATAATGTAAGTTTTCAAGTTGTGAATTGACTCATAAACTCAAAAAAATCCTGGAGAAATCTAAATCAATTCATGAATCGATTCAGAAAGTCCTGAAAACATTTTTCATGCAATTGTGTTCCAAAATAATGTGTTTAGCAGTTCATGATCAAATGAACACCATTGAAAACTCAAATCTCACAACAAATACCTGCAAAACAAACTTAGGGGAATCTCTAATGCCTAATTTAGAATTTACAAAGTAAAATACAATCAAGCACAAAAGATAAAAATATCAAAATACTAAAAATTGGCTAAGTAATATCATTTTCTAAGGTTTAGCATTCCTAATTCTTTTCAAATAAACACAAACCATTTTTCATCTAGCAATTTAGTGAAAATGTTTGCTAATTGGAAATTAGTTTGTATAAATTCAATTGAAATATCACCTCTTTGAATATGATCTTTGATGAAGTGATGCCAAATTTGAATATGTGTGGTTTTGGAATGCATGATGAGATTTTTAGTAAGATTAATTCCACTATTGTCGTCACACATTATAGGAATGTTATCAAATTTAATTCCATTAGTGTTATCACACATTATAGGAATTTTATTAAATTTTTAGCCATAATCTGATAGTTATTGCTTCATCTAAAGGATTTGAGCATAAGAACTCACACGGTAATATATTTTGCCTTTTGTAGTAGAAAGTGTAACACTATTCTATTTCTTACAAGACCAAGAAACTAAAGAGTGACCAATAAATTAGCATGCTTTGCTAGCACTCTTTCTGTTAGTTCTACTTCCTATGTAATTTGCATTGAAGTAGCTGATTAAACTATAAGTACTAGACTTAGGATACCATAATCTTAAGTATTTAGTCCCTACAAGATATCGAAACATTCTTTTAACTGCTAAAAAGTGGGATTCTTTAGGTTCTGATTGGTATCTTACACAAAGACATACACTTAAAATTATGTCCAGTCTACTTGCTATCTAATATAATAAGCTAACCATCATGACTTTAAACAATGTAGTATCAACACTCTTACCATTAGAATCAGAATCCAACTTGAGTGAAGGACTCATTAGAGTACCAGTTGGTTTACAATTTTCAACCTGAAGCCTCTTGAGTAGTTCAGCTGTGTATTTAGTCTAACTTAGAAAGATGCCATTGGAGAATTGTTTAATTTGCAATCCAAGGAAGAAAGTCAATTCACCTATCATTGATATTTCAAATTCACTCTGCACCAGCTTAGAGAAATCTCTGCATGAAGAGTCATTAGTGGAGCCAAAAATGATATCATCAATATATATTTGAACAAGCAATATGTCTTTTCCTTTTTCTTTTATAAAGACGGTAGTATCTACTTTGCCTCTTCTACAACCTTTTTGAAATAAAAATTTGCTTAGTCTTTCATACCAAGCTCTAGGAGCTTGTTTATGACCATAAAAGGCTTTTTGTAGTTTATAGACATGATTTGGATAGAGATGATCTTTAAACCTAGGAGGTTGTTAAACATACACTTCCTCCAATATATATCCATTTAAGAATGCACTTTTCACATCCATTTGGTATAGTTTAAAGTTCCTTGAACAAGAA
>JANHAO010022308.1:0-12239 GCA_026873985.1 Saraca asoca
CTTATCTAGCTTAGGTTAGTGGTGAGAACAATCGATTTCTTATCACTCACATCTTTCTACCTTCTTGAGTGTGGCGAGATCAAACTAACTTAGCTTAATTGTGGCGTCATAGGCTTATCAATTGAGTTGAATTGGCTTCTTTCTTCTCGTTTGTTTTCTTAAACTTATTCCAGAAAATTATCAATCGCTTCCGCCCAAATTATTTCACATCACTTTTTTTGCTATTCTGGTCTGTCCTTTATTCTTTATATCGAGGCAAATCACAAATTCTACATTCTCTATTAAATTTAGCCTCCTTGTATAACAATATGCACCATTTCATAAATAGTCTATTTTCTAATGTCCAAATCCTAACTTCTTCATTAACTTTCTTATTTCATAAAATTTAGGAGGAACAAATTATTAGCTGAGTGTTTCTCGGTCATAAGTTATATAATCTGATTAAAAGAATTTTGCAGTAAGTTGAAGTTAGATTTTATGCTTAACATCCTTATTGCTAATTGTAACTCTAAATGGTTAGTACACCCTATCTATAATGTTCGATGTAAAGCTTCTAACATTTCATAAAAGTTTTGGACATCCCTATTAGGAAGCTCTTCTACATTGCATTCAAAATAAGTTGCAACGTTTGGCTAACTAGCATTCAACACGATGTTCTCATATCTATTACTTGCATCATACAAATTTCATAAAAGTTTTGGACATCCCTATTTGGAGGCTCTTCTACATTGCATTCAAAATAAGTTACAACATCTGGCTTTTCATATCTATTACTTGCATCATACAAATCTTGTGTCATACCACTAGAAGATTCTGCCTTTTCTATAACTCTCTTTTTACCATAATTAGTCTACCACCAGTAATCATATTTGAATCCAAATTTATACAAATCAACCTTAACTTTATCAGGAGGTAAACATTTTCTATATATATGTTTTGAGCATGATCATCTTATTTGATCATCACATAAATGAATTGACTGAGTTTTTGTAAAATCGATAAATTTTTCCACCCCATTAAGAAAATTTGTTTTATATCCATTACGTCCTGAAAAAAGTTTATCATACATCAACTTATGGTATTATGGAATTTCTATATTTTATTTATTGAAACTAATTGAAATAGGAGAAAATCACTACATATTTATAGAAATATATAGAAGAAAATATTTATAGAATTTCCAAATTCTGTCAATAGTTTCATTATTATATTTTTTCTTACTTAGTAAATAATAAACTATAACTGAATCTATTTAGGGAATTAATAATTAATATTTACGAGACAGTTATTAATTTAAAAAATTAACAAAATCAAAATATATATAATTTCTAAAATAAAAATATATTCTAACTAAAAATATTCATAATTCCTAAAGTAATTTTAACAACATTATTAAGATGTCATTTGATTACTTAATCCTATATAATCTAATTCAAAATGTATATAATTCCTAAATATAATTTACTAATTATAATTAGTCAATCCTAATTTAAACATACAAATAAATACAACTCATAATAAAAAATATGTATTAATTTCAATATCTATGAAAGAAAAGTGACGGATACAAAAATTGAAGTTCAAAATTATAGAAACCAAAATAAGACATCAATTAATCTATAAAATACATAATAATTAAATAAAAATAATCAATATAAATATAAAATAACACAGTTAGAACAATTTAGTTCATACAAATATAAAATATATAATCAGTTTTTTTTTTAAATTCGTATTTGTTTTTTAACAGAATTTAATACATAACAGATTTTTAATGGATTATTGTCGTTAATAACTAACAACCTTTTTATTATGGATCAATTTTTTGATAGAAAAATTTATTAAAATTTATTTGTCAGAAATCACATAATTTTTTATAGTATAAAACCTCCTCCTAAGCGATTACGAAGAATGATCGACCTCCAGCCTAGCCAGCAATAAATATCTACTGGGTACACCATTCTCAATTAAAGTCTTTGCATACTATTGCCAGATATCGTGTTTGCTTGTCTCTTTACATACATTGTGAAATTTATCATCACTATACATGCAACATGTCTTGCACTGCAAAGCTAGTTCTTTCAAGTAAACCAACTAAAAGAATTTCCTTGCCCGGATGTCTCTTTCCATCTTTTGTTCTGTGCTCATCTTACAGATCATTGAATTATATCCCCTTATTCTTTACCAAATTAAATCCACGATCATATGCTTCCAGCTTTCATCAAGTATGTTGGTGCACTAGCACTTAGATTAGCTTGGCCTCTCTTATAGACAGTATAAATTTGCTGATTTGCATGATAAGAACATTTAAAATTGAAATTTTCTACCGTTAGGTGTGCAAGCATATCTGGGCAGATTTACGTTCAATTAAACTCCCTCACCTTGCAGTCACCAGTGATGTACATATTTTTGTTGTGCACTTCAACCACATTATTTGCATACAATAAAAAATAATTATTTCTTATCGGATTGATTTAATAGATACATAAAAAATTCAGTAACTGCGACGAAATCTTGGAAATTAATTGGTATCAAGTGATATCACGCACCATCTTGCTGCTGCACAATAACTTTGGTCTTGGAACTGCGGAGTCATCTACGGCAGCAATCATACGGTAAGTTTGAGATAATTCAAGGCTTTAAATTTTATCATCGTTGAAATTTAAGGGTGTATAAATCTCATAGTTAAAATCTATGCATAAACTGTTGTGTAATAACTTCTGAAGAATCCATCAATTTTTTTCCATAAAAAAATATGATTTTTCGTCAATTTGGTATATCTATAATTATTTGCCACATAAACTTTTCCATACAGAACACATATAGAGACGGATATAGAGGGGGCTAGCAGGGAGCTTGGCTTCCACGAGATAGCACGACTTTATATATCTGGTGTAAAGTTCAAGATCAAATATAACGTAGGTCTCTCTTTGACCCCGAAATTTTTTGCAACTGATTTTCTTTAAATTTTGAGAATTATAAAGATGATGAGCTATCTTTTTCATTGTTTTAAAAATTATAGGTCATTGTAATAATTGTACTTAGACTAATATATATATTTTTAGAATAAAATTATATGATTTAGTAATTAATTTTAATATATTTTTATATATTGTTATAATTTTAAATTTTTTTATGTATAATCTTTTTTCTCTCACATTTTTTTTAATTATATCATTAAAAAATAGTTTTATTTTTATCTCCTACACGTTATTGGTCCCCCAGTATTTGGATTATGGAGCCATCGCTGAAGACACAATTATTGATAGTTAGACTCAATTGATGTATAATTGAAATATTTATTACTCAATTTATGTAGATGTAAAATTGCTAATTAAACTGACATAGACTCCAGATCAGGATGAATTTGTTAGTTTTCTTAATAATTTTTTATTAAACATTTATTTTTAACTTTGGCATATTTGGTTTATATAAATTTTTTTAATAATTTGATTTCATCCAATCAAGTCTTTAAGTTGACTTTGCTTAAGAAAAATAAGTAAAATTATGATGCGGAATGTTGCCACATTAAAAAGATATAGGCTAGGCAACATTTCCGTGATCACTTCATATTAAAAATAACAGCAAGTTGATGCAATTGCTTGATTAGATGAAATTAAATTATTGGAGAAATAGTTTAATATTAAATCTTTTTTATTGACATTAAACTGAAACAAATCAAATTAGTGATAGTTTTTTTTTTTCAGTCATATTGGAAGATATGCTACATTTATTATATTAGCCTAAATCTAATCTTTAATTTATAATAAAGAAAACTTCGGTAAAATTTTTTTTAGACTATTTTACAAATTTTGGTTCACTTTTTTCATTACCTCATCCTTAACTATAAATATTAGTATGGATATAGACCATCAACATGATTGGATTATTGATATCATATTATTATTTTGTCAAAAAGATCATAAGTTCAAAGTAAGAAGACATCAACTTGTAATCATTGAAAGGTTGGGGATCTAATGGTGTTGTAGTGTTGGACTCGTCCTTAGAAAGGATAACATGCAGTAGTAGCTTCCGCTGCTTCTTATTTTCACTATAAAAAAAATCAGTATACATAATTTGTTCATAAACAACAGATTGTATGCCATATAAAAGGTAAAAAAAAAATGGATATGGATCCCCCAATTTCTTATCACGTCAATTTTCTTCAAGTTTGGAGAGTGAGAGACACAATATTTTATTTTGGGATCCACAAAATTTTTTTCTTGGATCCACCATTTCAATAAAAAATAGATTTCTGTGAGTGATTGAGGGTTCCGTATTTGAAAAATATATATATGCTTAGTCAAGGTAGCTAGAAAGCTAATCTGCAGTCAATTTCTTTGTAACTCAAAAGCAATTTCAAATAGGCAGTTAATCTTGAATGGAAGAAGAACTAATTATCATAAAACAGGTGGAAGAAGGCTGTTACATGCAGAAGCAGAAACTGTCACATATTCAAATTAAAACTTTCCTTTCATTGTATGTATCTCGTGGAAACACAACAAATTATAATTATTGAAACGTTGCAGTTTGTACCAGAGAAAGATTGCAGAGAGGAAAAACCCATTGAGAGACAGTCTCTCAGACACAAACAAGAACTGAGAGCGAGAATGTCGTGATTTGTGAGAGAGAATTGTAAGACTGACAAGTCACAACATGGATAAACTCAAATTTCTGGGTCCACTGTTTGTTTCAACATTTTGGAATTTTCTTGAGAAAAGTGGACTTGGCATAGAAAATAATAATTAAGAACGTTACATGCAAACCACCGAAATTAGTACGTTTCCTTGTTTGAAAAACAGATTTTATAACTATTAATGTGAAGCTGCATATATGAGCTCGTGTTGAGTTGTTTAAAGTAAAAAAGGACGGCTTCTGGGCAAAGTTCAATGAAAGTCAAGAGTTTGTTCAGAATAATTGTAATTATATATCTTTTTTTTTTTAAAAAAAAAAAAAATTCTTGTGTAAGTGGCGTATATATAACTAAGCAATTTGTTTATGTCTCTGTTGAGTCTTTCTTTGAAGTGACTTCCTCCTCTTCGATCAATTTGTATCTGCTACAACTGCCACTCTTTGACACCAAGCTTCAAACAAAGATGGCGGCTTACAAGGGGTAGTTTTGCGCGCGCGTCTTTGTCACAATTGTGGGTGAGCTATCTTCTTACTCTTTTCTTCATTTCTAATTGTATTGAATTGGTTAAAATGAATTTGATATTCAAATTGTGTTTGATCCTTGGAAATTTAGAATTGCTTATGAAGAGGTCGCTTCTGTGGGACATTTCACGTTACATCTTCTGGATGGAGAGACTGTGTATTTTGCAGAAAGGTACAATCACAAATTTTTTACCTTTTGCTTTTAAGTCTTGTGTATTGAATAATTTAAATAGTAATGGACTCCGATTTTGTAGTTGTTGCATTGCGGATGCATTGCGTCAGCCAAAAATATTATCGAATTGGATGAAGGAGTTAGCTGAAAGATATGTATGCCCTTCAAAATCAATAATATTTTATTTGATGATAAATCTTTATTACATGTAAACATTATAAATGTCATTTTTGTCCTTATATTACATTATATAGATTACATGTTAGTGATATGTGATTATTAACAAGGAGATGTTTTCTATTTCATTGTAATATCAAAATAGTTTACAACATGTGAGCTTTGCCTACGCCACATTACTCACTACATGTTGCTACGTGATGTACTATTATACGTGATAACGTGACGTGTCTTAGTCATGAGAGTAGAAACTCTTAGTAACATATTGTAGATATTTATGGAGGACAAATACTTTCACAAATCCAGCCTCTTCTTGATATTATCTTTGATTTTCCCTTTAACATCCATCATTGTATAAAATACATTATTAAAGACATTCTTCTCTATGTGCATGACATTAATGTTGTGTCGAAGTAAGTTAGATTGCCAATATGACAAGTCTTAGAATATGCTTTAGTCTAATTGTGATCCATCCCATATCCTGGCATCTTAATTGGCCAAGTTTCTGTGACTTTTGAAGTAAAACAAATAAAAATTTGTTCACCAGTTAATCTTGGAGGTGGTTCGAATCTTTCTACTCTATTTTTAATACAAGTTGTTTTTGTTTCTTCTATAAGAATCATATGGTAGAAACTATTTATGACAATCAAACCATGACTATTTCCTCCCATACTTTAAGGTGAATGCTTTTGTGGATTCCATACATATTGGGAAAACAAATTTTCTAACCATTTGCCAACCAGGTCACATAACATATGTAGGAAAGTCATTGATGGTCTATAGCCTTTATTTGAAAGTTTTGCTTCATTGAAATGTCATAAATTAGAACACCATTACTCCACAAAGTAAGTAACTTATTTATTAGTGGTTGCATGAACATATCAATTTTACTTTTTGGATTTTCAAGACTAGGGATGATCAAAGTCAAGAACATATATGAAGTTGTTATACACATATCCAAAGGAAAATTGTAAAGACTGACTATTACTAGGCAAACATGAATATAATGCAGCATTATAACTGAATGGAGTGAATCCATCAGAACATAACCTAGGTCTTACATTTCGAGAATTGCTTGCAAACTATAAGTACTTTTGATCAAATTGTTAATTTGGTTTCATATTCGTTTAAATTTATCTTTAAATTAGACAATGATATGTGGCTTTATTTGAGGGAGATGACTAGCCAATTTGTTTGCAAAACTTTTATTTTTGATATGGGTGTCTTTAGTGAATATGATTTTATAATTGGGGTTAGTAAATCATAAATAGGTTTTTGAATTATTGTTTGCTTCTGTATTCTTTTAAAAATTATCTTTAAATTATACAATGATATGTGGCTTTATTTGGGGATATGATATACCGATCTATTTGCAAAGCTTCTATTTTTTATTTGGATACACTCAAAGTTGGATGAATTAGGATAACATTAAATGTTAACATGATACAACAATGTTCAGATATTGGTAAAATTATGTTATGTTGTTGACAACTTATTTATGTGTCACAAATGCACTGGTTACCATAAGGAAGAAGGTCACGGAGTCTTCTTATAAAAGAAGCCCCAAAGCTATTTACACATCAATTCGATTCATCTCTTTGTATTGCAGATAAAGCCTTAGAAACTATTTTCAAAGCATATATGGGTTCTTTTATTCTTGTTTTAGTTTTTTCTCAATTTAGGGTGTTCTTCGTTTTCTGTAAAAGTTGGGGAAATTATCTGATTGATTTATTTGGGTGATTACCTATAATTTGTTGGTTGAGGCTTCAATTTGTGAAATGATCAAATGTTCTAGCTTTGAAATTTTGATTATGATTTTCTATGAATGCTTTGGACCAAATTGTTAATTTGGTTTTGTATTTGTTGAAAATTTTCTTTAAATTATATAATGATATGTGGCTTGAATTTAGGAAGATGACTAGCTGGTCTATTTGCAAAACTTTTATTTTTTATCTGAGTGTCGTTAGCAAATATGATCTTATAATTAGGGTTAGTAAATCATAAACAAGTTTCTAAATTATTGTTTGGTTTTGTATTCCTTTAAAAATTATCTTTAAATTAAACAATGATATGTGGCTTTATTTGGGGGTATGATCTATCGATCTGTTTTCAAAGCTTCTATTTTTTATTTGGGTTTCCTTAATTGGATGAAAAATTGTTTGGATATGATCTTATAATTAAGGCTTGTACTTCATAAATAGTTTTCTAAATTATTGTTTATGATTGTATGAATACAAATCTTTGTTAAGACCCTTATCGGTAAGACCATCACTCTCGAAGTCAAGTGTTCTGACACCATAGACTCTTGACCTCGAGAGTGATGGTCTTGTGGGTAAGGGTCTTAACAAAGATTTGCATCCACACAATCAATCATAAATATTAATTCAGAAACCTATTTATGATTTACAAACCTTAATTATAAGGTCATATCCAAACAATTTTTCATCCAATGAAGGAAACCCAAATAAAAAATAGAAGCTTTGCAAATAGATCAACATATCATATCTCCAAATAAAGCCACATACATTGTTTAATTTAAAGATAATTTTTAAAAGAATACAAAACCAAACAATAATTCAGAAACCTATTTATGATTCACTAACTCTACTTATAAGATCATATCCACTAACGACACCTAAATCAAATAATAAAAGTTTTGCAAATAGACCAGCTAGTCATCTCCCTTAAATAAAGCCACAAATCATTGTATAATTTAAAGATAATTTTAAACAAATACAGAACCAAATTAACAATTTGGTCTAAAACATTCATAAAAGATCATAATCAAAATTTCAAAGCTAGAACGTTTAATCGTTTCACAAATTGAAGCCTTAATCAACAAATTATAGGTAATCACCCAAATAAATCAATTAGACAAATTCCCCAACTTTTATAGAAAATGATGAACACCCTAAATTTTGAACAAACTGAAGCAAGAAGAAAAGAACCCGTAGATACCTTGAAAATGGTTTCTAGGGCTTTATCTACAATACAACAAGATGAATCGAATTGATGTGTAAATGGCTTTGGGGCTTCTTTTATAAGAAGACTTGGTGACCTTCTTCCTTACGATAACCAGTGCATTTGTTACACACGAATGAGGTGTCAACAACATAACGTAATGTTGCCAATATCTGAACATTGTTGCATCATGTTAACATTTAATGTTATCATGTTGATGATGCTACATAATGTTTAACGTTACCAAATTGCTCTAATTATCATGTTGATTTTTTAGTCACATGCCTTTTGCATTTCTCTTGATACTCAACTGTTTCACTTTATGTCTATAGGTTTGGTTCCACAGAAACTCTAAGACAAGAAAGATTTAATTGGAGAGCAACAATAATCCAATCTCTCATATGGTATTGTGGTATGATATAGTTTTTGTGATGTTTCAAAATAATTGAGCTTTATAGTCCTTCAAATAAAGATTTTTGACAATTGGGATGTTTTTGGTTGCATTCACATAGTTGATAGATTTTTTTTAACAAAACTACTTCACACAATGATTTCTATATCAGAGGTGTAATTAGGATTTTACACATGACAATTTTAAATTATATGCATATTATTTTTGTTCTTATTCATATTGTATCTATAATATTTAAATTTTTTTTGAGAAAATAATGAAAAAGTATGAACATAAAAAAAATTATTCTTAATTTATGAGTGCCTCCAATTTTACATCACAAAAACAAAATGACTATGTGTATCATTAAGTAACAAAAATAAATTATAATCTAATAAAAGTGTTAAAATATATTTTAAAATTTTAATAGTAAAAATTATTTTTAATGATAGTAGCAATACAATGATAGAGATAGAGGTTCATAGGGATGAGAAAAATAATGAGTATAAAAATGATATAATAAAATAATATAAAAAATAACGATAGCTAAATGGATGAATTCAATCTCATTAGAGATGATAAAATAGATGGATATCCAAAAATCTATCTTAATTCATCTAACTTTGTATCTATTCAAACCCATCCATAATAATTAATAAGTCATATGGATTGATAGAATGTTTATCCATTAATAGAAAAGTCATTAAAAATCCATCCATAATTATTTATTATATATCCATCTTAATTTTTTATTCAACAATTAAAAAAATATTTAACAAAACAATCATTAAAGATCCACCCATGCCTTAGATTGCATTTTTAAATAGTATAATTTTCATGATAAATTTTTTACTAGATTTGTCACATTTGTTGTTTAGACACTGTTTTACAGGGTATAAATTTGATAGAATTGTATATATGATTAGATATTTAAAACTTGAGGTCTTTAATATTAGGATGGGTTTGGTACAATTGCAGGATATTTTTATTGTCATTTCATCTTATTTTCTCTATTTTCTTTGATCTTATGTTATAATATAGTGATGATAGGTTGTTAATTATACTAGCTTCTTGATAATCTAATAGCATTTTGCCTGTTCAAATGGGTCATGAAGATGATCAAGAAGCATACAATCTACCGTAAATAGAGATGACACTAAAGATGGCAAAATAAATGGATATTCATAAATCCATTCTAATCCATCCATCGTCAATTTTAGATCTATTGTTCCAAATAGGTTTCAATACTATAATTTGTTTGATTAATGAAATATTTACGTAAAGTCCAAATATCTTTGAGCAATAGTTCTATTTATATATTTATGGTAATTTTGTTGGTAATTCTACATATAACTATTTAACGTGATTCAATTTTTAACGTATTTCACGGATAAAGATGAAAAAAATTATATAATAATTTTTAAACCCACATCCTATTTACATCTAAAAATACCTTATAATATATATTTTTTAGTCTCAATAATCACCTCAAAGTAAGGGGTAACTGTGGATCTAAGTCACTACAAATGAAGACGTTTTTAGCGGTAGTTTCTCAAAGGCAGTTGTTTACAACTGCTAAAAACACGGGGAGTGGAAACAAAAACATTCATTTGCTATGCTTATTTACTGGACTCAAAACGTTGTGTTTTCTGCAACTCACTTTACCTTTTCATTGGTGAGATTTCTGCAACCTGCAACTCACTTTACCCTTTCATTTGTGAGATTTCTGTAACAATCGCTCGCCGGCCAATTTTCTCTTCACTGTTCAAGTTTTTCCTCATCACTGAAGGTTTGTTTTTTTTTGTCACCGATCATGATTAGTTTTTTCTGTGTCTGGTACATTACAATGTCGTTTGGGTATGTTTTTCGAGTGTACAGAGCTCTGTTATGAGATCAAGCGTGGTTCTTTATTCTTCAACCTTGAGCAGATGAGCTCTTACTAAGAAAGGTTAAAGATAATTTTCCTACTAGCAGATCATCTTCCATTGTTGCTGCATCGGATAAAATACTAGTCTCTGGAGGTCAAGATAACATTTCGTCCTTGACAGATCAACTCGAAACTCCTGAAATAACAGAGGATCCACAGGTACTCTCACACATCTCGTTTTGAGATATATTTAAGGCTAATGCATATACAGAAGGAAGAATATACAACTCGCTGCTGGGGTTGTGGTTTTGATGTCATATCATTGTGCTTTGTGCTCTGTTTCGTTCTGCTTTGTGCTGTGCTGTTTTGTTCTGCTTTGTTGCTATGTCTGATTTGCTAAGTGATTGTAAAAGGCCATTGCTCCAAAAATTAAGTAAATCCAATTTATGCCCTCAGAATCATCTTACCCTAGAAAGGAATTCTTTTAAGAGTTTTGGACCAACCAAGTCAACTGCTACTGTGCATGTAGCTGCCATGTTGCGGTGAACGCTGAAACTCTGCTGGTTTTTGTAGCCCCCTTGTGATTTTGGTGCAGTGTGCTTGTCTCTCTTTTCTTTTACAAGCCGATAAGAGAGTTTTCTCTGCTTGCTTTTCATTCTCTGGTCTTGAAGAAACGGTGCTTCATAAGGTCTGTGAGTCAGCAGATAATGACGAGCCCTCATTCACAAATGGAGTAATCTTCTTGTAGATGCTTTCTTTTTGTGCTAAATTCACACGAGCAAGAAAGAATGAAACCTATACTTGAGTGTAGAGCTATCTCTTTTTCAAATATAAAAATAGAATATATATAATCCGATACGCTTAAAAAAAGGAAAAAAGAGGATATTTTCTCAAAAAAAAAAAACATGTTACACGTATATTTTTGGTAGCAACTTCGACAAAGAAAAGGAGTATGTTAATAGAGTTCATAAAAAAGTAATGAGATCAGTATTATATTTTAATGTGACTCATACTAAAGTAATTGCATGTCAGCAACTAGGGCTCAGAGCTTTAGAACTATAATTGATATATTATTTTGCTTTTGCTTTTGCCAAAAATGGATGCATCACAAGTCGGTTTTCACCTTCACTTTTGCTTTGAAAGCGATCGATATGATGTTCGCAGTAGCAATAAGTGCGTGGATTATGTGCACGAAAAGATCTGATCCAATCAAGTTTGAGCCATCTCTTGTAACTTTCTCTACGTGGTTCACTGAACCCAGCCCCATTCTGTTATACTTAGTACGTAATATCCTTTCTTGTTATCTCAATGGCCATTCTTTTTTAGGCATCGAGTCTCTTTCCTTCTTTCTGTTGGAGTATGGAACTTTGACCATATTAGTCAATGCTGGTCCTAACTGTTACTCTACCAGTCACCAATCCATTTGAGATATATATGAAAGGTGGCTATCCTATAGATGATTAAAAAAAAATAAAGTTAATTGAATTTAGTGATAAAGATTAATATATGAATCTAGT
>JANHAO010022309.1:0-12239 GCA_026873985.1 Saraca asoca
ATACTCTCCAAATGAAATCTTTAGATGACTGATCTGACAGGGCATTTGATCATTCTTTGTCATATGATTAGATATACATTATTTACTGCAAGGATCCAGACATCTTTCCTCTCATTAGATCAAAGCTCCAAGAATGGATGTATGGATCAATAATATAGTACAATTCCTTTATTTACATGGATGGCCAGAAAAGGAAGGTTTCTATGTAGTAATTCTTTGATCTTTACTAGTCATTATCCTTCAAACTCTAGAAAACTATGGTCCTAGGAGTTTATGCAGAATGTTAGCTTAATTGGCACATAAGCTTTTCTTTTGTGTTACTGAATGTCTGTCAATGAAAAAGAAAAGTAAAAGCTTGGGGTGAGGACAGAATCAAAATATGGATGCTATTTTGTCTATTGTGACCATATTTACTTTATCATTAACTGCCACTTATCAAATGTTTTACGAATGTCAGGCAATCCTCGGATTATTCACAGGGATATTAAGTCATCAAACATTCTCTTAGATTATAACTTTGATGCTCGAGTATGTGCCATTCTCACTCATTCTAAGTTTGATATTATCTTATTTCTGTTATATATCTAGTTTTCCTACTTTCATGTTCCAGGTCTCAGACTTTGGGCTAGCCAAATTAGCTCTTGATGCTAATACACATATAACCACTCGTGTCATGGGAACTTTTGGGTGAGTCTTCATTCATATCTCTGCCTATTCTTTTTGAGCAGCTTTTCTTTTCTTTGGTTTCCGAAGGGAGCCATTCACTCTTCCTTAAACTTAGCACTGAGGGTAACCTTTTTTAGTATGAAAACCTATACTAACAATTTTTGTTTTTTCATCTTAAAGATATGTTGCTCCTGAATATGCATCAAGTGGCAAATTGACAGAGAAGTCTGACGTATACTCTTTTGGCGTCGTGCTTCTGGAGCTAATTACTGGAAGGAAGCCTGTAGATATATCTCAACCCATGGGAGATGAGAGTCTAGTTGAATGGGTAAAGATGCCAAACCTTGTTATTATATCTCTTTTGCTGCTGCAGTAATACTGTCCTAATCTATTGTGTAGGGATGTATCAAATCATCAAACATATTCTGAGTTAAAGTCCACTTCATTTTCCTTATTTGTTCCCTTGCTTATGTCTAGAGGATCCTAACTTTTAGGAGTAGCATCTATGCACACCTGATGTCTTTGCTGTGCCATGTTTTTGCTTGTCACAGGTCCATGTTTATACTCCATTACCCACTGTCCTTTGGGTGAATTTGTTATAATCTTATTTATTATAAAGAGTGTAATATCTTTCCTTATCCTTTATTCTTTCATACATGAAGGGAAAATTTCATTAAGCATCTCTTGGTCTATATAAAATGTTTATCAGTAAGGTTCTGTGTGCTCCAATAAAGAATGTAAAATAAATTGAGAAGTGAGCTATCGGGCAATATAAAACATGAAAACTTGAAACAGTCAACATCTACACCTTATCTCATCTTAAATCTTCTCAGGTTAACCTTTCCTAACTGAGGATATTTACCTTCGTTTTCAGGCTCGACCTTTGCTGAGTCATGCAATTGATACTGAGGAATTTGACAGTTTGGTAGATCCCAGGCTGGAAAAGAATTATGTCGAAAGTGAAATGTTATGCATGATTGAAGTTGCTGCTGCCTGTGTGCGTCACTCATCGTCCAAGAGGCCTCGGATGGGACAGGTAATGTTTTTACTGAAAGAAAAAGCAGCAAAAAAACTACTTCTTAGGCTAGAAAATGACCATTTGGACATACATATCGTTGTAATGATCAAGAATTCTTGCGTTTCACAGGTTGTTAGAGCTTTTGATAATAGCTTAGCTGCTTCAGATCTAACAAACGGAATGAGACCAGGGGAAAGTGAGGCATTTGACGCTGCACAGCAATCTGCAGAAATAAGATTGTTTCGAAGAATGGCATTTGGATTTGGTAGCCAAGATATTAGCTCTGACTTCTTTAGCCAGGCTAGTTCCAATACTTGAAAGGCCACTGTATATACTGGGAGAGTTTATTCTGTTTGGATCAGTAGCTCTTGTCAAGCAAAAGCCAAGGGGAGGCCCCAATTAACTTCAGTTGGTTGTATATATGGCTCAGCCTAGATGCATTGCTTCATTTGCTTCAAGAAGAGGAATCAACAGGAACAGGTTCAAACCTTAAATTCTTGAAAGATCCAATTTTTTTTCCCATTCTGTCTCTTCTTTTCTTTTTTTGTAATTAGCATTTGTAGAATGTTCCTTCCATTGCACGTGATGAAGATATAAAATTATTTGATTTGTTACATAACATGATCTGTGACTCTTGATATGCCTTTTATATATCCCTTTAACATATCGGCGATACTTTAAAAATAGATAAGCCCTGACACCCCAGAGAGTAGCTTGCAAACCATAGTTTGATATTAACACAGCAAGTAAAACACAGTAAGGATGGTATCACAACCAATTACATAAAAAAATTCACACTACTCAGAACAATTGATTTGTCTTTAATGGTAACTCATGGTATTTATTTAATTATATTTTTATCCTTTAAATATTAAAATTGATCACATTTGATCTTCCTTAAAACAAAATTCTATGTTAGTCATCTTAAAATTTGACCAAGATTAAATTAGATCCGTTTTATTAACTTGGGT
This sequence comes from Saraca asoca, assembly GCA_026873985.1. Classification (NCBI taxonomy): domain Eukaryota; kingdom Viridiplantae; phylum Streptophyta; class Magnoliopsida; order Fabales; family Fabaceae; genus Saraca; species Saraca asoca. The sequence continues at coordinate 2,656 of JANHAO010022309.1, forward strand.
TAAGTTGCTCACAGTCCCTGTCGACACCCGAGAGAGGGAAATAGTCTGGTCCACCTCATCACCTTTCATTTTACTTTCTTTTCCTGTTCTTTGTACGCCCCACTTTCTCTCCCCTGAACTCTCCATTCTTCTTTCTCTCTCATGAGCTTCTGGCCTTGAGCTTTCTCTTTCACAATTCGCTTCATTTTCTTCTCCATATATATAATTTAGCAAATAGCAGTCAGCAACAAGCAGTTAAATCCCTGGAAAAACAAAAACAAAATAAAAAACAGGTGTCGGTGAAACATGGAGAAAGAATACATGTCATTTTGAAACTATCTCATTTGTCGTTGCTGAAACATGGAGATACTAATGCTGGGAAATCTGATGTCGGTGAAAAACAAGTTGATGTGAATGCAGACGAGAAAGAAGAGGGAAAGGACGAAAAAAAAAAAAAAAAAGGAGGGGGGAAAGGAGAGAAAGAGATTGGGTGTCAGGTGGTGTCTGGGGATTTGGAAGGAGAGCGAAAGAAGAAAAGGGAAAATAGAGATAGAAGGATAAGGGAAAATGGTGGGAAAAAAAAAAAAAAAGAGGAGGAAAATTTGTGGTTGAAATAACAAAAGTATAAAAAGTGTGTTGAAATTGAGATAAATTTAAATTTAAGAAAATATATTTAGTTTATATAAATTAAGTATAATAAATAAATATAAGTTTTAAATTTTAAATAATTAAAATTGAGATATACTTAATAAAATTTAGAGTTAGATTTTTATTATAAAATAAACTAAGATCGTTATTTAATATTTAAAATAAATAATAAATCTATATATTTAAAAATTATGATATATAATTTATTATAAAAAATTATTCTTTTTTCATTTTTCTTTCTCCATTTGTTCTTTCTTTTTCTCTTTTTTTTTTCCGTCTTTTTCTTCCTCCTTTTGTAGTCAGCTTTTCTGTTTTCCATTACAACTGAAGTCAGCTTCAATATCAAAGTTGATTTAGATTTCGCGCAAATAAATGATAACTCCTTATTAGTTATTTTATTAATTATTAATTAATTACTAATTAATTATTAAAAATATTTGATAAAATTAATTATAAAATTAATTTATAAATATATAATAACGTGAAATGATATTAATATTAACAAATAGCGTATATAATAAATTATTTTATATTTATTTTGAGAATAAAATATATTAATGTAATTAAAATATTTAAAATAAAAAAATATTTAAATTTTAATTAATATTTTATAATATTATATATTTATTTATTTAATTAACTATTTATTCTTATTTATTTATGTTAAATTAATAGGCATTGATCAAATATATAATAATATGTATTTTTTTTTATCTTTTTTAACTTTGTGAAAAGAAATATTAAAAAAAATATGATACTAAAAAATAATAAGTATTGAAAATAAGAGTTTTTTAATTAATTAAGATATGAATTATCAATTAATTAAAATGGGATAAATTAAAATTTTTATTTTAATAAATTATATTTATTTCTTAAAAAAGAATTTTTTTTCTTAAAAAATTGATACATCAAATACCTTTAAAATATGAAAGAATAATTTAATCAAATCAAAAAATTAAAAGTTAATTTTTTTTATATGCTAAACACACTTAGTTTTGTTCCATAAGATCAAAATAAAATCTCATTTTAAAAGGATCATTTACAATCAATTTTAATTTTTGGAAACAAAAATATAATAAAGCCGGATTACTATATATGACAGTTTGTGTTAAGGTGATATGCAAACTCCAATGCAATTTGTCTTTTCAAACATGTGATTCCAAAATTCTAATTGATGATTTGCATCAAAAGACTCAATTAATTAATCGTTATCCATTTAATTATTCATCTTAAATAGTGATATTAATAATCTTAAAAGGTCTGACAATATATAAATATTTTTATAAAAAAAATTGTCTTATTATCAACAATCTTCAAAGTTTGAATATTGATGTCAGCAAATTTCTAACGAAGACATGCTTGGTCAAAAAAAAATTCAATAAATACTAACAAAAGGAGGATGAAGATGGAAATAACCATAAGAAGCAAGAATCCACTATCCTTTTTCGAAACTGCTTCAAATTTGCTCATACTGGCAGTGTGAATATATGTAGCCTCTGTTTCCTTCTTTTCTTATTAACCTGTCTTGCAAGTTTAAGCTACAGCCCACAGCAATACCTTGAATCTTGATGCCACTTCTATGGATCAGTTTTCTCATTGTAAATAGGAACCTTCCATCGCAAGAAAAATCTCACATCAGAAAAGTTTTCACTAAACATTTTAGGAATTTAAAGTAGTGTTAAAAAAAAAATACTTATATTATCTTTCTTTATAATTCCCTTTCTTAGCACGCTCTCCTGACTCATAATCAAAGGTTTTTAAATTTGGCATAAATGTGACATGTTATTTAAAAAGATAGAATAATTAAAAGATTTCAATAATATTAAATGTGTTTTAACTATTTTTTACAAAGTCTTGTTATGAAATTATGTGAAATGAAAAACTTAGAAATTATACTTTTGAAGCCATCGTTCATGATTTTTATTTGAAGCAATGAATTTAATGTGTTCAAATTTAATTTAATTAATAATGGCTTCAAATGCTTTTCTTCTTTAATTTCTTTAATGAGTTACGGGTAGTTATTTGAATATTATTACGTGAAAGAACCGAAAAGTCATAGAAAGAGAAATGGGTTTGGGAGGGAGGGAGGGAGAGAGACGGAAAGAAGTGGGGTGGGGTGATTGGAATTTTATGGAAGTTTTAAAGCTGAATTATTTTAATTATTGGTAATTGGATTGAAATTTATTAAATTTTTAATGATTTTATTGGTTTTTTTAGAAACTTAAAATTGAAGCCAAACTTAATTAATATCCTTTTTATAATAGTACAAAAATAGATATAATTTGAATTAAATTGCCTTTATTCAACTTATATATTTTATACAATTTAAGTAAATATTCTTTCTTTTTACTCAATTTTTTTATATATAATTATGAATGGTTAAATGTGCAATTAGCCTTTAATAATATAGTTTTATTATATATATTCTGAAGACACTTCAGAATTATTCATTCTCACAACTATGGAGTCCACAATTTTATAGACGTCACAGAAAATTTGTATGTTATATTATTAAAATGAAAATGAATCAGGCTTTTCTCTTGATAATATATTATTACCGAAGATGACCTCTTAGAACAAGCCACCACATAATTTGAAGGCAGAAGTCATCGCCAATTCCTTAGCTTTTCCTCATGTTATTCTTCTTGCTTCACCCCCACAAAGACCTCCACTGGGGAAGGAACCTATATATTCCTTAAGCAAACATGACTTGTTTTAGTCCTCTCTCCTCTCCCAACATCACCTCCTAAGTTCTTCCTCTCTTTCAGACTCGACCATGGAGGATTTGGGCATGCTCGCCGCGGATTTGTCGTCATATCATGCTGCTGCCAATGCTTAATCTTGCAAACTCTCATCTTTGTCTTCCTCAAGCTTCCTTGCAAACTGGCCAAGAAAACAAGAGAATATGTCAAGAAGAAGCTTCAAGAAACGAAGAGAGATCATAAGGTGATGAACAGAGAAATGGGTTCATATGAAGATTATGAGCTTTTCATGATTCATGAAAATTCTTTTACAATTCAAATAGAAGAGGGAGAATTTATGGATGCAAGGCATAGCTTTAGGGGTTGTACGGAGGAAGTTGAGAAGGTGATGGAGGAGATTTCTCAAAGGGGAGAGTTTGCATTTGGAAGTTTTTGGGGTGGGAAGGGGCCACGGGATGTCCCTACAATTGTGACCAAAGATAATGATAGTGTTGAAAGATATCAAATAATTGAAATGGTTAATAATTCATTTGGCTATAGCATATTTAACCATATTATGATTATTTGCTTTGATATGTGACTTAAATTTTGGTTACATTGAGGTGGCTGCAGCATCAAGTTAAATTTACCGACTCAAACAAATCATCACTATAATTTCATCATCTTTCAACTAATAGACATGATTAAATTCTTAGTAAGTAGTTCAAGTTATACTAATTTGGAATTCATTTGATATGAATAACTAATAAGTTTGCTATTAATTATTTTACCAACTATTAACTGTTAATTAAAAACTAATAAACTGATTATATTAGAAGTGTTTAATAAAATTAATTGTTGAACTAACTTATAAATAGAAAATGACATAAAATAATATTTTAATATTAATATATAGTATATAAATAAATTAATTTATATTTATTTTGATATCAAAATATATTAATACAATCAAAGTATTCAAATCAAGAATAAAATTACCTAAAAATTAATTGATTATATTCTATAACATCATATATATATATTTACTTTATTTTTATTTATTTAAATTGAATTAATGGTCACAAGCTTAATATATAATGATATTTGAGATTTTTTATCCCTTTTGACTTTGTGAAAATTAACAACAATAAACATTAAAAGAAGAAGGAGATTGAGAAAGATGAGGGAGAGGTGAAGACATTTAGAAAAAAAAAATAAAGATTTCTAATTAATTAGGATACGTGTTGTCAATTAACTAAAATAATAGAGATAAATTGGAAAAAAAATTAAACTATTGTATTAATTTATACGTTAACTTTTTAAAAGAAATTTTTTTTTCTAAACAATGAATGCATTAAACACCTAAAAAATATGAAAAATAATTATTTGACTACGTTAAAAATTAACTTTTTTGATATGTCAAAACACACTTAATCTCAAAATTAATCATATGTTGCAGGGTTTGAGAGTTTCATCCCTTTGTCATATTATTTAAAGATAAAATTATATGTATAAAAAAATAAAATTATAGATGAAGTATTATTAAGATATTATTAGAATTATTTTTATAATTTAAGAATAATTTTTTTAACATAAAAAAAAACTCATCAATATATTTTTTGTTAGAAAAAAGTGGGACAAAGGCCTGTCGGTATCTCATCGTCTTATCTTTTCGGTCTAAATATAGAAGTAGCTAACAGATATTCTTACAAGATGTGTAACATGATAAGTGTCATACAAATTACTACTCATTGAGGGTGAGTAAAAATGACTATTTATGATGGAAACTCCATTATTTCATAAATGCTTCAATAAATACTTTATTCGTTATCTTCCCAGTACAACTATCATTAATGAATAAGGAATAATCAATTACTCTTATTAATGCACAGAATTAATTCCACCCATTTAGATGTCATTCAAAGTCTAATCATTTTGACTATTATTACAACTTTTCTTTCTTTCAATTCATGGGTGTCAAATGGATAAATACATATTAATTTAAGCAATTCATTTAACTTTAGATATATTTAAATTTATTTATAATATTTAATACGTCAAATAGATAAATAGATAGAATATTTATCCATTAATAAAAAGGTTATTAATTATTCATTTATGATTATCCATTATCCATCTATCTTAATATTTTTTATTCAATAATTAAAATAAATATTTAATAAAATAGTTATTAGATATTTACTTATACTCCATATTACATTATAAATATTTTGGTATAAAAAGTATTATAGTTTGTCATTGAATTTGTTATATTTGTTATTTAGATAATATTTTTAAATTTGACAATACAGTAGATAAGAGTGGAAATATATTAGACCAAATTAAGCATTATTTAAAATAGATTAGACTTACATAAAAAGTTTGACTAAGCCTATTTTATTTTATATATAAAAATATATAGGTCGTCTTAGTAGGCTAAAAGGCTATATTTTAATTAATAAGGCCTAACTTATTTTATAAAATGAGATAAAAATTAGAGATAGGTCTATTCTATTTTATAAATAAACTAGGCTGCTAGTGGCATGTATATGCCAAGTAATTTTTGCAGTATTGGATCAATTTAATGAAATAGTAAATGAAGATGAGATAGTAAAAGTAAGATGTAAAATATGTGGAATTGAGATGGTTAATAGAATATGTTTTGAGATATCAAATATGAAACATCACTTGAAAAGTTGTCCATCACAAGAAAATAAAAAGATTACTTATACTGTTAAATGACAAAAATAAATTAAAATTTTAAGATAAGAGTTAAAATATAATTTCAAAATTTTTAATAATAATAAGTTTTCTTATAGGAGATGTAAAACAACATTAATGATAGAGAGGCTCTAGTGGTAAAAAAAATAATAACAATAAAAATAATAGAATGAAATAATATAAAAATCATAATAGTTAATTGGATGGATCAGACCTTACCCTTTATGCATCAGTCATGGGCCAATTCATGACCTATATAACATTTTAATTGGGTCATAAATTGATAAATGGGTCAACAATGATCTATTTGTTAATGACCCAATCTAAATTCATCTAAACTATCCATTTTTCATGCCTACTTCAACCATATTACTATTAAATAAGAGATGATATTTGCCCAGAAAATAAAATAATAGGGAGGAATCCTAATAATTTAATTTAAGATTCAAATAAATAAGAATAACATAGTGATTGTTATGGGTGTTTTCTGGTACTATATGAAATAGGTTGACAAAAGTCGAATAGCAGATCAGTCCAAATAAGATAGGCCCAACCTATCCAAAATTAAGATTGCTCAAAGGGACTAGATTGCCAACCGCGAGCTTAGAGCACAAAGCAAGGCCAAAGCAGTAGCCCCATTTCATTAGAGACGAGCCCCAACTCACTTGGCCACCAGATCACCATGCGCGAGCTAAATGTCACTGGTCAAAGGTCAGTAATAACCCCAGGACAGAAGTCCTAGCTCACAGGACGTAGCATCTCGCCTAACTAGAAGCTCGTCATGGGTGAACCTGAAGCAGACTCCCTCTCACAGACCCAAATTATGGGGTCAATATGCAAAAAGCAGTTTGCAAGGGCCCACTTGTAGAAAGCAGTCTACAGAAGACAATTTGTAAAAGTCCTAATTGTCAAATACATTTATTACTTGATGTAACAGATTTATAATTTGTAAAATTACATTTGTAACTTCTCAGCCTCTATAAAAGGGGGAGGAACAGATACAATAGGGGAAAAATACACACTGTAACTCTGCCAAATTTTCACCAAGGAAATAAAATCACTCGTGGACACAGGAATCCAAATAAAGGATTTTAGTTGAACCATGTTAAAATATCTCTGCTACCTTCTCCATGCTCTTCCTCTTCTTCCATTGCTTTCTGCATTAGTGTGATACATACACAACTAGATTATAGTTTGGAGGTTGTAAGAACTATTTTAGTTGACTAAGATTTGGACTCACCAAATTTCACCGTCAACATTTTGGTGCTAGAAGGAGGGCCTTATATGTATTCTAGTTAATTTCCTGTATTTTGATTGATTTCTTATTCAGCTACAATGACCAAGGGAAGAACCACCAGAAGTTCGAATGACCCAGTTACAGGGCCAGAAAAACAAGTAGAACAACAAAGTGGACCAATTCTTTCTGCAACAGGCATTTCCACCGGACCTACAGTAGGCAATGCCACTGTCTTGCCTCTTGTGGCCTTCTGTTAGCCTATTGTCATTGCTCTAGAAACTAATGAAGTGCAGGCGTTACTCCAAAACTAGAAGCGTTAGGAACCACTGTGAGAGAGCTAACTGAGGTGGTTAAAGTGTTAACGCAAACTCTGGGCACATGAGAGCAGGACAAGGTCGCTACAACCCGATAATAATGTCAAGTCGTTATCTCAGCTCACTCCTCTCACTCGTAGACGAGATCAAAGGCTTGCCAAACTAATGACCATGAGGACCCACAATGTGAGAGCTTGCACCGAGCTGAGAGCTCAAATAGATCCAGCCAGGGAAATACCTTAGGTCCCTACTCCCCGTGAGCCGGAGATAGAAGAGATGTTCTAAAGGCTAAAGTGATTAAAGGACAACTCTCGATCTCAGAATAACCAAGAACACTATAAGGAGAGGACCCCATTCACAAGCAAGATTAAGAAGCAGACTCTTCCTCACAAATTCAAAATCCCTGTGATCTCATCATACGATGGGGATATTGATCCATATGACCATTTGGATGCATTTAATGTCTAAATGGATCTTCAAATGACTAATTCTCTGGTCAAGTGTTGTGCCTTTCTAGCCACACTAGGAAACATACCACGAACATAGTTTAGAAGTCTCCCAACTTGAAATATTAACAGTTGGGAAAAGTGTTAACAAAAATTCATTAACTAGTTCCAAGCGTTGAAGAGGCAACTCACACCTCCATGCCACCTCGCAATAGTCTTTCAGTGTAAGCATGAATCACTGAAGGACTACATCGTCAGGTTTAGGCATGAAGCCAATTTGGTAGAAAATCCCTATGAGGAAAACATCTTAACAGTGATCTCTATGGGACTCCACAAAGATGAAAAACTATACAAAAGCTTATACAAGTCCCTAGTAAAAGATTTAGCTAAGTTCTATGAACGAGCTACCAAGCATATCAGGTGGGAAGAAACTTTTGGCTCGAGGAAGCCTAATCAGAAAGACGAGATGGGTAACTTCATCCAAAATAAAAAGAGAAGCAGTGAAGGCCAGAGTGACCACTCTAGTGAGTAGACTATAAAGAAGTCTAAAAGCGAGTGACCTCAGCATCAAGGTTGCCATAACAGTTGCACCATCCTATCAGACACCCTAAATAAGATCTTTGCAGTAGAAAAAGATAAGGAGGACTTCAGGAGGCCAAAGACTCTAAGGACTTCCAACAAGTTCAGAAATAACAAAGATAAGTTCTGTGCCTATCACAACAAGAAGGGGCATGGTACGTTGGAATGCTAGGCGCACCATCGAAAACCTCATCAAGAGAGGACGCTTGAGGGACTATGTCGATTAGCCTTCAGGACAGCGATCTCAATAGCCCAGCAGCCAAGCATAACAACAGTGAGCTATTAATCAAGAGCAACCACTCTCCACAAGAATTATATTTTACTCTTGAAGCAAAAAAAAAAATTATTCAACTCGCTCCTCTAGCCTTGTACTTAAATTTTCTTGAAATTCTTATGTTGACATTCACTAATTTTTTATGAATTTTTCAATAGAAATATTATCTAAGAAGATCCAAAGCTCAAAACAAAGATCTAATCATCTCGCATTGCGAGCTTAGAATAATGAGCATTCGCGCTTATGCTTTCAATCAACTTCAACTCATCCAGATTAAAGAAACCAGAACTAAGACTCGTATCCACTGAGCAACAAGATTGTTGTGGCACAGTGATAACACAAGATTTGACACATCTATTTATCCTTATACTTAGAATTTTAAGGTCTTAAATTTCTTAGTTCCAGCTGTGCTAACATGTTTTTATAGTATGGAGTCAACTGGCATTATTTTGCAAATTTCTACATTTTCGGCCATAATTGAGTAGTTTATGTAATTCTAGAATAACTTGAGCTATACTTGTCCAATTGATGTGATTTTTGTCTTTTAGGAAAGCTAAGAGATAGCTATACAACTATCATGAAGACTTCAAGAGCTGAATCCATCATTTGGTTATCTAAATTTGGAGATGAAGTTACTATCAGAATACTGTCTCTCGGGCAGCCGACCTTCATGCACTCAAAAGTCAATATCTCGAGCTAGGAAGG
>JANHAO010022310.1:0-12238 GCA_026873985.1 Saraca asoca
TGTAGTATTTCCTCTGTTCTCCTTCTTCTAATCTACTTCTGCACCTACTGTATTATTTTTCTGTTTTACTGAGAATTAATTCTAGAGTTCCTGGGTTCCTAATAATTGGTGCTCTCGTTGAGAGATGACCCGGAGAGGGCTACCTGCGAAGGGGCTGACCGCAAAGGCGAGTGAAGCAATGCCGAGTGAAGCGTCGCAGAGTGCAGCCGTCGAGGTCGTCGGCTCTTAAGGGGTTGGCATTGTTAGAGTCCCACATCACCCAAAAAGGGGTGATGGTGGTGGTATATAAGCCTAGGGGCTCTCACCCCCCCCCCCCCCAATAGCCTGGCTTTTGGGGTGGGTTCTCCCCTGGACTTGTATACCCTAACATGGAACCTTAGTCAGAGCACCAAGTGAAACCCACGGCCACCAAGGTCATTCCTCCTCTGATCAGAAGAAGGAAAATGGCAAGCAAAAGAGATCTGAAACAACAACACAACCAGACCTCTAACATCACTGCTCCTATTACATGCGACCACTCATGGGCTGCTCAAAATCACCAAGAACGGAGAGAACGTTGAACTTTGTCAGCCTTTGGTGGAACTCTGGTCCCTGCTTTCCACCATTAGGCACCAGTCACCAACCACCACCTCTGATCCCCGAGGAGCTAACTTGCCAGAGTAGTTCCTATGGCTGAACACCTTCGTAACTCAAATGTGTATTTTCCTCTCTCTCTCTCTCTCTCTCTCTTTTTTTTTACTAGCAAAAAATTTAATCAATACTAATAATTAAAAATAAATAAACCTATAATAACAACTCTGAACTTTTTTTTCTTTTTTTTTTTTTTGGACAAAATCAAATAACTTACTATAACAAAACAAAACTAAACCTAAATTCTACATCAACATTTAACCTCTTTGACAATTGTAAATTATTGCTCTTGATGTTTTATGTAGAAATGATTTTGGTAAAGAGAGTCAGCATCATCATTGCTTATAATTGCTTGAGGACAGTTTTTTATTAATTTTTTTGTGCAATAAACTTGTGCCTGTTTTGGGTACATGTCTTTTGTGTTATTGTTCAGTGCTGCTGGGCTTTTTCCTGTATTTTTCCTTTCTTGATGATCAACCTGTTGGTTTTATGATCCATTTTTACTCTGACAGCCCTTTTTCCTGGTGAAGGTTATTGCACATCCTATTTATGTGTTGTCACTTTCAGGTGAATTATGAGTTTAATACAACAACTGGTTTGTTGGAAATATTACATGGTAGAGAGCATTTTATGTCTAATTTATCCTTGCTGTTGCGGTGGTCTCCTTATTCATCAGAATCAGAACTACTTAAGCAAGTAAAATTCCATGATTTTCTCACCATGCATGCTGTTGTTTCATGATGTTTATTGTTAATTTTCCATTTTGGTTTATATACTGCTTATTCTCTTGAAAATCCACTTGAAATATTTTCCCCTGTGGCAGTTTGATGACATTGGAGCTCATGGTACTAAAGTTGTTATATACAATTTATGGTTCAATAACGATGGCAATTTGGAACTAGACTTCGATACTGATCCTGGGGTTGTATTTTGATCTTTCCTTTGGTCCTGCTTTCACTTTGAAACATATCATGCTTTCATCACTTGAGAGTTAAGACAGTACTTTTTCTAATATGTTGGATGTAGGATATTCGTATTGCTGGGGATATAAGAAAGATTGATAGCATGCCAGCCTGGAAAGAAGTGACTGAGCAACACATTGCTAATCGGTTTCATTACTCTTTACGTGTATGATTGGTTCTGAAAATTATGCTTAAGTGGCCACATAAGAGTTGAAATTCTCCCGAGTGAAATTTTCTCATTTTCCACAGGTGTACTTGTCCATATTGTACTTACGGGTACCTGACAATTTTAGAGTTATCTTGTGTGGGAAAGTTGTCGAACCACATAACATTGCCGATGATCTTAAGTTTACCGAATATATCTTGTATAAACCACAAGTTGGAGGCTGTAAAGAGGTTATTGTCCAACTTCTGAAAGCCTTTTTGCTACATATGTGTATATTTTTGTTGAAAGTGTTGCTTGAGCTCAAGTAGGAGGTAAAATTATCTCATGCTGAACATGCATGCATGACTGCATGTTGATATCAGTTATTTTCAGAAGGATTAAATGAATGCAGGAAGTTGGACTGAGAAAACTCCGCTTAGTTATAATTTGCTCATGTTCTTTCTGTATTAACTCTGCAGGGAGTAGTTGTGACAACAATAGGATTTCTTAAGGAAGCTCCACATATTAATATCCATGGCTTCAATGTATATCACAAAAACAGACTGATACTGGTATCATTACCCAAAATTTTCTAATATAAGTTGTTTCATTTAATGTCTTTTATGATTGATTGTGAAATTATTGAATCTTAAATCTACTGGATAAACTTGTTATAATTGTGTATGTAGAGTTGTGCATAAATGGAGAGAAAACACATGGGCAGGATGGGGTTTGATCAGGGAGAGGACTCAAACAAGTGGTTGACATAATATCTACATTTCTATTTTTTATATATAAATAGTTAGATTTATTACAGATTAGAATACACTATTAGTTTCAAACAATTTTATCTTGGCCCTTATTAAATAAAGCAAAGGGGAGTTTCTGTAATTCACTCTATGGGCATATCAGCAACCTTGTGCTATTGGAAATGAAACTAACTATCATGTCAGATTGCATTAAAGTTATGGAATCATAAATCATAACAGCTATATAACATCCAAATTACATAATTATTTTTTTTTCCTGCTTCTGTACTATGTAGCATAGATTTAAGGTCGAGTTTGTGAAGTCTTGAGTCTGTTGTTATCTTACTGCTACCTTTTCCTTTGCAGCCATTTTGGCAGGTTGGGAGCTTTTCAAACAGTAGGGGAAGAGGAGTTGTTGGTAAGGAGAAGATGCTGCACTGACGTGCAATTTTTCTTTTCTGTTTGTGGTTAGAGATTTTCTGGATCTAAGGAATAGCTATTAACTGTTAATAGTGTCAGGTATCCTGCAAGCTGATTTTGTTGAGCCAACTCATAATAAACAAGATTTTGAGAGAACTTCCCTCTTTCAGAAACTTGAAGTGCGCTTGAAGGAAATGACATGGGAATACTGGTATAATATTATTCTATGCTGGTTTATGCTAGCATTTTGTCCTTTATCTTCCCTTTTGAAACATGTAAAGTAGATGACGTAGGAGAGCTTTACCCTTACTCTATATTCCGGATCTCTACTTAACAATACTTCAGGGGAAGTTTGTGCTTTTTATCATGATTATAATTATTATAAAAGATGAGTTGATTACACTCACCCTTTTGAGGTATGTAAAAACTAGGCTCTGTTAACATGCTTCTGCACATGCTAGTGTCTTTTATTAAAGAAACACGTTTTGTTTTTACTTGTGGTATAGTGTTATTCACTTTTTATTCCAACTTTCCAAATTCATGTATCTCTCCCTTTTCAACTCCCTCTACTTCTAAAAATGTGAAGACATTAGACTCACATTAGAAGTTACTCTATTATAATGTGTTTGTTTTTGTTGACACCATGTGGGGAGTTTTCTCCATATAGTGGTATAGATATGTGGATGATACCATACTCCATTTTTGTCCAAGTCTATTGGGTAGAGTGTAATTTGTAACAAATATGGAGTAAATTGTCTGTCTGATAACCTAAGCAGTAAGCAAAGTAAGTATATTGGGCAAAAATCATTTTTGCGTGCTTATCTGACAGACAGGACCCTTGTTAAACTTTGGCAGGGATTATCATTGTGTACTGATTGGGTATCATGCAAACAAGCTGTCTCAGGCTCCTGTTAACCAATTGGATACATCACTTTGCAAGCCACTTGGCATAGAGAAGCCAGTCACATTGAATAGGGGTTCTTCACCTGTTTCCAATACCAAAGCAGTTGTTGAGGAAACTGAGCAAGTAACTGTAACACCCAATTCACAAAGCAGATCTGAGCAAGGTAACTGCTCAGACTAGAAAGATTTGTTTCACTAACTTGTCAACTTCATCAAATGAATTATTCTTTATTTGTGGATCAGGAGCACATACTAAGAGGAAAGCATATGAATTGCTGGACCTTGAGAAGGTGAAAAAGCAGGTAAGAGAACAAAATATAACTGTTGTTGGATGCTGTGAGAATGTAGAGTTCTGTATTGGAACCTTGTATTTCAATTATGATGAAACTTGAAACTGTTCTTGGGAATTTGACCACATTTTTTTATACATCTAAAGCTTAGAGCATATATATGCTTTTAACTTTGTATGCAAAGATAGTGTAAATTGATGTAACAGTAAGGAATACCCCCTTTCCCTCTCAAACATGGACAAATATCTTGTAATTCCTTTTTTCTTTCTGTCTTGATTTCTTGCTTGAGGCTATCCTTTATTTTTATTATTATTTAAAGTTGCTACCTAGAGTTTGAACGACCCAGTTATTAATTTGCTTGATTGCCTTGACCCTGAAAGTATCTTACACCAGCTTCACCCATGTTTTTGATGTAGACTGTTACAACTCCTGAAAATCCGGTGATGGACCAAGAGACCATAAACTTGTTGCAAGAAAACAAGAAGCTCCATACAAGGTAAGTCTATTTTTATACAGGAATTTCAATTGTACTTGATTCCACCGAATTGTCTTCTGCAACTACTTGGATTGGCTTCATTCTTTATTTCATATTTTTAATGGGATCTATTTTTCCCCACAGTATCATTGTATTGTGTATTTATGCTAGATCTTGGTTCCTCTTGCGTGCAAACACAAACTGCTTGCCATTTATTTTCTATTCATCCACATTTGGACTTTTGCCAACATCTGACAAACTAAGTACTTGCCTCCAATTTTGTGGATCACATGGCAGCAATATGAAGCACATGCCTTTTATTTCATCTTTTTTTGTTTCCTTTCTCCCATGCAGATGTTTGGAATTTGAAAAGAAGGAAGAAGAATATAATCTGAAGGTAATTTAAAAGTAATAATAGTTGGTTTATTACTTGCATGATCCAGTTGCGTAATTTATAGAATATAGCTGTGTACATCTGTTTGTTGGTTGAGAAGCATTACTATAAGATTAAATCCCTTCGAGGCTAACCTAAGGATGAATTTATCATGTACCAATCAAGGGAAAAGCCAAATAGAGTATTGTCCTGAACTTGGTATAAAAATTGTGGTCTCTTCTTCTGACTTGGTTTAAGTTCATAATATTTTAATCCTATGCAGTAAACAGTATGAAAGCTTTTTTATGTTGCAGTCTTTGTTGTGACCCATTTAATAGGAAATTGTTACTTTTAAGCAGATTATGGAGCTTGGAAGTAAAATACAAGAAGCTAAAGTCGAGTATAATCATCTCTTGGCTGAGCTGCAGTCCCTTGATGTAGTGAAGGAGGAGCGGTGAAGCTGTACATCTTTTATGCTATTCTTTTGTTTGTAAAAAGCAATGGTGTATGTATAGCTTCATGTGAGGGAGGTAGCGTACAGCATAGCAATTTGGGGGCTTGAAGTTGAGAATCATGAGGTCATAGCAAATTACCAGCTGATGCCCGAGGCCCGGGTCCCTCTTTCATGCCAAGGCTAAACGGGAAGCATGAAATGTTGTGGACCTACAGCTATAAGCATTGATTTTTTGTCCTGACATTTTTTCAGTATTCTATGTTTTTTATGTCCTCGTTAATTTCTTCAGTTTAGGATAAGCTGAACCCAAGCCTAGGAAAAATTCTTGTATGAATTCACGGTGAACAGGAGAAGAGAAATACATACAATCAATGTATTTTATTTTGTCAATAAGCTTTACACATGTCGTGTCTTAACTTCATAATAGCAAGTAGTCTTTTCTTCAAATCTAGTTAAAAAAAAAAACGTGTTGGCTTCCTTTGTTGTTTTTGTATAACTTACCTGACTTATTTAGGACTAATCTAGTCACGAGGGGTAAGTTGTTCATTTGATTGATAAATCAATTCTCTAATAATAATAATAATAATAGAAACAATAATAACAAGAACAATAATAATAATAATAATAATAATAATATTAATATGGGATTATATTACAAATGAACTGCTACACATAGCGGCAAAGTATGTACGTCAAGTTGTATGTCAGGCAATAAATTACGCAGAGATTTCTAAGAGGGTAAGTTAATGATTGATTACTAACCCAAATCATACCATTCAGATTTTTGGAAAGGATTGAAATAGGATTTATGAAACGATAATACTAGCATTATGGCATTTAAATTGATATCCTAAACTTCTCACTCTCTTGGCCAACATTTTTGTCATGGCACGGCCAAGAGAAGGATTTCTAGTATACTCTAGCAGACTTTCCAATTCTCATTATCAATACTAGTGATCCACCAAGATGAGTAACTTAAAAACATGAGTTTAATAATACAAACAAAAATGAGCTCCAACGTGGAACGCATGAATGATGCCACATTGATTGCATGCATGAATGACCGACAAGCATCATGCATTATACAAGTCATACCCATTTTCCTAATATAGTAACTTGTAAAAATACCACAAATTTACCCAGCAAACGCAACTTGGCATATAAAGACAAGACTATTAAATAGACACCACCCAACTTGCATAAATTTTTATATCGCCCAGTCAATCAAGATTGCCCGGAATCCATCCTTTGGTACGCCTCTCTGCCCGTTGCCCGAGCCCTAGCAAGTGGCCTGGCACCGAAGGCCAGATCTTTACCCTAGAAACACCATCAGCCTCTATAAAAGGCCCCCATTTTCTTTCCATCTTCCACTTAGCCTTTCTATTTCCTTCGGTTTGTATATTGTATGTTTCCTTTCTATTTATAGTTAGGTATCTTAATTTGAGCTTCTTGTTTCTTAGTTATCATCATCTTTTCTTACTATGTTTTGGTTTCTGCTTCCATTATATTCTTGTTTGACTAATCTCTTTTTGCAACGTGTAAAATATCTGTTTACCATTTCGTTCATTTCTCTTTCTCTTCCTATCCATTTTCACAGTGCAAAGCTTCCATCCGCGTGCGACATAAATGGTGGGCGTTGCGGCCATATTTTGCACAGATCGATTCCATATCTTTGAGCACCAGCTAGCTAGCTGTGTGCTTTTAAGTTAGCTGCTTTCAATGAGTGGTTGATGTGGTTTTCCATGCATTAAACCTCTTTCAAATATATAGCAGCACACAGTTTTTATGTTCTCTTACGATAAATTGCGACAAAATTTGTGTTTGGTTTACTTTATCCCCTCAAAGTTCTACCGAAACAAAGTTTGACGGTAAGCTAAGGTGAACTTAAAAATAAATAAATAAATAAATTGTACTCATCTCCTATGAAATTTAATATAATTATATTAATATATTTTTTATTTTTATAAATATATATTGAAGTTCCATATATATATTCATTTTTTATTTTAAACACTCTAAAAAAATAAGAGAATTGAATTTATATTTTTAAAAATAGAAATAATATAGATATAATTACACTAAAATTCAATGAAAATGAATATAATTTATTGAAGGAAAAAAAAAAATCAAAGATTGACTTTCAACCAAACGAGGGTCTTTTGACAAAAAGAGTTGACACATGAAAGTATTGGGAATAAAATGGTATATTCCTTTATGTTATTATGTAACATATAAATACATAAATATTTAGGTGTTTAAATATTTGTGTTCATATATGATATATCTATTAGTTTGTAAATCTCAACTTGGGTGGATCAACTATCAAGCAAGGAGACAGCTGGTGGACGTCTACAAAATGAGTAAATGGGATCTTTTGGGTCTTTGGGGGCCCCATTGTTTTTACTTGATTTACTTTACGAAATACTCTCAGCCCGATAGAAACAAAAACCCACCAAGCCCTTCCAATCCGTATGAGATTAATAAAACAACGGTAACGAGAAAATTGGTGGCAGAAAAGGATTACAAAATCAAATTCGTTTTTTTTTTTTTCACTTAATTCATTTGAATTTTTTAGTATTGAAGTTCATTCACTTATAATTTCTACCATTAATATTTTTTTTGGTCTAAAATATAATGAAAAGAACAGAATTCTATTGTTAACACGTTTTCTCAATTTTTTAAAATTAAATCGAATTTGAAATTGATTTTTAGAAATAATTCTGAGAAATTAAACCTTAACCAAAATTCTTATCAATAACATCTCTTGAAGTAAGAGAAGCTGGAGATCAACCAGTATATGTCCAAATTTTGCCAAGCCGATGTTAACCACCTGCACTTGCAGCTGGTAAGTAATCCTGTTTGAGTGAACTATAATAACGTACATCATTTCTAAAATCAACTAGTAAAGAATTCTATTTAAAACAAAAATCGGAATAAAAGAGAACTTTATGGATGTAATTTTAGATGGACAGACTTTAAGGGATTTTTAAAATGTTGACATAGTTATAGATCCATAAAATTGATTCTAGCAGAAATATTTCATAATTATAGACCCATCATCTCGGCCACTTTTATTTTGATAAATTTGAGAATTAAAAACTTTTCTGAATTATTTTTAAAAATTAATTTTAAATTATGTTTAATTTTAAAAAAATTGAGAGTAATCTAAAACGTATGTATGCATGCACATATTTTTTATATTATATTTTGAATGAAAAAATTATATAATAAAATATTAATGATAAAAATTATAAATAAATAAATTTATACATCTAAAATTATAAATAAATTAAATGAAATAAAACGAAATTACAAGTTAACAAAGTGGATTTTTCTTCAAAATCAAATAATAAATAGACAACTGTTGTACCTATGGATAGTCATGACGTTGCTGTTCATCCTTGGAATCAGCGAATTAACATTGGACTACTTAATTGGTTAATGGTCATAATGAGGTTATCACGGCATTATGATAATTAAGAAACAATGATTAAAATATGTCATCGCATGTCATTTCTGTTTGCTAAGGAGCTCTTCAACTCCATATAACCTG
Source organism: Saraca asoca (assembly GCA_026873985.1). NCBI lineage: Eukaryota > Viridiplantae > Streptophyta > Magnoliopsida > Fabales > Fabaceae > Saraca > Saraca asoca. The sequence continues at coordinate 8,955 of JANHAO010022310.1, forward strand.
AAGAAAATTCCTTTGCTATAATCACGTTGTTTGTTCAATAGCGTGTCATTCAATTATTTTTGCGAATTCTAATACTTCAAAAAATTTGAACGTGAAACACTTGTTTTTGGATGCGTCTCAGTTATGTGGAGACTCGAACACAGAAAATGTTTATATTGTTGAAACTAAAAATTAAAAAAATAAAATAAAAAAATATGAAGAAAAATATGAGAAGAAAAAATTCTTTCAATATAACTTTAATTCAATAAATAAAGAAATATTATAGTTTATCTGGCTCATAAATTTGTTAACTTATTTCTGTTTCTTATTTTTGATTGCATTACAAAAATTAAAACAAATTATATTTATAGATAAAATTAGACTAATAAAATAGAAATAAAACCTTCAACTTCATTCTAATAAATAAATATTATCTTTACTAAGTTTTATCTATTGCATTTCAAGAATAAAGGCTTAAGGATTATCTCAACAAATCAACATTATCTTCACTACATTTTATCTGTTGCATTCCAAAATAAAAATTTAATGCATATCTCAAACTCCAATTTTTTCTTGTTATAGTTGAGGTTTCAGTTTTCATAATTTAAGGCTTTGATTATTATCATTTTTTTTAAAATCTAATTTAAATTATTTTCAATAACTTGCCTTAAATTTGATTTTGAAATAATATTAAGTATTATTGTCAATTTCTCAATCACATTCGCTTTTAGTGATTTTATCAAAATATCTGCAACTTGATCTACAGATTCATAAAATTCTAGTTCAATTTCACCATTTTTTTTTACTAACTCACAAATATAATTATACTTGATGTCAATATATTTCCTTCTCCATGAAAAATTGGATTTTTGATTAATATAATAGCTGATTTATTATCAGACATAATTTTCGTAGGACCTGTATATTCATGTATTAATTCATCGAGCATCCTACGAAGGCAAATTGCTTGACATACTGCAAAAGCTACAACGATATACTTTACTTCTGTTGTGGAAAGCACAACAACCTATTATTTCTTTGAGGACCATGAAAAATATCCTTGTCCAAAAAGAAAGCATACTTAGAAGTGCTTTTCCCAATTTTTACATTACCTGTCTAATCACTATCGGTATATCTCATCAAATTGAAATTGTTAGAATATGAGTAAAAAATTCTATTATCACAGGTACCACTCATGTACCATAAAATTCATTTTGTTGCTTGCAAATGTGATTGACGAGATTCTTCCATGAATCGACTAATAATCTCCATACCATAGGCGATATTTGGTCTTGTGTAAATTAGATATCTTAGACTGTCAACTAGGCCTTTAAAATATGTGGGATTTATTAGTTCTCCACTTTTTTTTCCTTATTCAACTCTAATCATTCTGCATCTAATGTTAGGATAGGTTTGAGTGACTCCATTTTTAGACACTTCAAAATATTGTTGGCATATTTCTATTGGAAAATAAAAATGTTATCATCAATCTGCTGCACTTCAATGCCAAAAAATAATATATCAATCCCTTGTCTATTGTCTCAAACTAGCTAGTTATTGTCTTTCTAAATTCATCAAACATCTCTTTGCAATTTCTTGAAAATATCAAGTCATCAATATAAATACAAACAATAATGATATCACCATTAGGTTTTGACTTGATATATAGGGTATGCTCATAAGGACATTTTTGAAAATCTTGCTGCAACAAGTATGCATCAATCTGGCTATACCAAGCACAAGGTGCTTATTTCAACCCATACAATGCCTTCTTCAATTTATAAACTTGTTTCTCATGTCTTTTCTACATGTAACCAGGTGGTTACTCAACATAGACCTCATTATTAAGAAAGTCATTCAGAAATGTTGATTTCACATCCATCTGATAAATTTTCCATAGGTTTTGAGCTATAAGTGCTACAATATTGGAATAGTATCCATTCTGGCAATTGTTGCAAATACTTCAAAGTAGTCAATTCTAGATTTGTATATATAATTTTTTACAACCAATCTTACCTTCAAGCGATCCACCTGAGCATTAGGCTTGTACTTTGTCTTGTACACGCATTTGGCTCTAATAGGCTTTTTTCCAAGTGGTAAAGTAGTTAACTCTCATATGTCATTTTTCTCTATCAAATGAATCTCATCATGTATTGATTGAATCCATCATTCATTAGTTATTGCATCTTTATAGGAAACTGGGTCACAATCTACAAATAGGCGAAAGTTCATAATAGTTTCATCAATGGATATATCTTCATGATCACTATCATATGTAACCACATAGTCTTGCAAATAAGTTGGCATCACTCGTGTTCTTTGAAGATGCTTTGATGTCTCCAAAACAACTGTTGGTGGAGAAAAGCTTTGTAATACCTTAGAATAAAAAAATAAAAAAAAAAGTGACTGAGGGATCAAAGTGAAAATTCTAAATTTGTTGTTGGGGCCATTACGTAATTTCTTATATTTTGAAGGGACCTATTTGAGGTAGTGGAAACTCTTGGGGTCAAACTGCAATTTGTCCCATTTTCTTTTTTGTATAAATTTCCTCTAGCCGGCCTTCTTTCTCCAGCGAGCTCCCGAAACTTCTCCCTTACTTCTCTATGCTGTTTCTTCCCCGATCGATCTCCAGCCACCATTTTTGGCAAACTCCGGTGAGGTAGGATCGTCGGCTTCCCTTCTTCGGCATCTTCTCCATGCTTCTTCCTCCTGATGATGCACTGCTTTTCTAGACGTTTGGCTGTTATTGTGGCGTCTGATCGATCTTCTTAATCCTTCGGCTCTCCTTGGTGGTCCGACGACCTACAACCCCCGTGCTTTTCCTTTCTAGTTCCCCGGCTTCCTTTTATCCTCAACCCAACTCAGCTGAAGCTTTCCTCCTTTTTCCAATGAGTCTTGCTCTCCTCCTCCCTTTAGTTCGGCTAACACTGGAACTAGCTCACCGGCGGTGAATCAACCGATGCTGAGCTGCCTACTTACACTTTAGAAGGTGGTGAATAATTCTAGAACAAAAGATTTATTTTATAACTTACATATATCAACTTTCCAAGTAGATTTAGTTTGAACTCCTATTTTTTAAAATTAATGGAAGTTAGAATTTCTCTTATAGATTTGATCTAGATATATTCCTTTGGACTAAACAAGCTCACCAATATCCAATTTCTGAAGCTTCAACTGAAAAATCCAAGTTAGCTGATCTAGCTTCCACAAGTGTCTAAAGTGAGTGAACAATCCTCTTCACTTTAGGATCCCATTAGTAAATGTAGATTAATTTTATTATATAAAATATTATTAATCCTTTTGAT
>JANHAO010022311.1:0-12237 GCA_026873985.1 Saraca asoca
AAATTGATTTTATAAAAATATATACATGTAATTTTGTTATAAGGGTAATTCTATCATTTTTTCATAATTTATATCATATCCTACTATTATCTGGTGCACCTCAAATATAGGATAGCATAGTATAATCCTATCTTATAGCTAATATGGTGCGCATCAAATACTGGATAGCATATGAGTTTATTATACCCATATCCTATCCTACTCTTATACAACCTTCTTATCCTATCCGTTATTATCTTATCCTGATCACCAAACGAGCCCTTAAATGTTGAGGGAGTGAAAAAAATTTTATTACCTTTTAGTGTGAACAGAGAGCTTTAAATGCACTTTGGTCCCTGGCAAGATTGGATAGTGTCTGATCTTTGTCTCCTCGCTGGCGTAAAATTTGTACAAGACCTTACAATGGTAAATTTTGGCCCAATAAAATTACACACTTCCTTATATTTACATTTTTTTTTCACAAATAAGTGAAATCAAAATCTTAAATCTATTTATTTGTGAGAGAATGTGAGTTGAAAAAATAAATATAAAAAAAAAACAAAAATTATTCATTTTAGCCGAATCCTAAAATCAACAGGAGAATATATGAATGGAATACTAATATATTGGTTTTAACTTACAAGGACATAATATCCATGGACTAAATTTATCACATAACCCAAAATTGCAGATTAATTTTGGAAAATAGTACCATTTATGCACATTATGGAAATGATCCATCACATTCTTATTATCATAGTTATTGTTTTTTCAATTTCTATAGAAATATAAAGTCATATTAAATTATTTTATGATTGATAATATGTTAAATTCATAAGTCAAAGTGATTATATCTTACATGGATTGATTACTAGCATACTCATTATGCGGCTTATAACTTACATCCTTAGTCCTCGACTTATCAAATGATCGAGAGGTAAATTAGTTCAGTTATACTTACAGTGATATAAAAATCACTTATGTTATGTTGAGATTCAGTTTTTTTTAATAGATTTTATTTTATTTTAATAAAAATGAATTGAGAAATAGATTTTAGTATTTAAAAATTATATAAAAAATAATAATTTTAATTCATTTATAAATAGATTTTTTTTATATATTTGATGACTCTTTTATCATTGAGGATGAATAAAATATTTGGGTTTTAGCAAAAAAAAAAAAGGACTTTTGTTTGAAACACATTAAGAAATGAATATAATTCAATTAAAAAATAGATTTTGATGATATTATAGTAAATAAATGTTAGAATGAGGACAATTTTTTTTATATAACAGATTTTTTAGGCCAAATAAAATGAATTCTAGTGAAATTCTTAATGAGTTTAATGAATTTTATAATTGCACAACTATAATTAAAATAAAATTTGTAATGAAATCTCTTTTAACTTAAATTTAAATACTATTTAAAGTAGAAATTCATCTAAAAATAAAATGAAATATTGTTTTCATTCTTTCCAAACAAGGATTATTGTTTTAATTACAAAAATAAAAAAGCAAAGCTTATAATTTCTAAAATCTTTCTAATATTATAATAGTTGTGACACTTACCCTTATTCAAGTGTTACTATTGTTTTTATTTCTTTTTCTTTTTTATTCTAATTCAAACCATGGATAGAAATTTTGATTTTTTTTTTAATTTTCTTGTAATTCCAAATATCTTCTCTTTAATTTTTCACATTCAATGTGAATAATAAATAAAAAATTTGGCATCTCATAAATTCATTTTTTTAAAATTTTAATGCATTATATTTATAATATATAAATAAAGTTTATGTATCGTTATTTAATATTTATTTATTATTTATTACTTTCACATTAAAAGAAAAAAGTGTGAGTAATGTTGACGTGCAAATTCGATTAAGCAAAAAGTTCAGAAACCCTCGACTGCAAAAACATAGAGAGAGAGAGAGAGAGGAAGAACAAGAAGACACCAGGAGCTTTTTGACATGGTTCGATTGAGTGAAATGCTTTACGTCCACAATTATTTTATTTCTCAGTCTTTTTGCTGAGTATTTGTTGTTTTTTTTTTTTTTATCTCTTGTACAATGATTTCAGCCCTTATTTATAGTGGTGGGGAGTTACAATTTAGATACAACTCAATAATTGAAAAGGAATCTAAATTGATATTGATCATCTCACGGATAAGGATTGATGGTTATGACAGATAATAAAGGATTCCCATTAAAATAGAAAACTGAACGGATCTCCTTAAATTGATCATTAAGAAAACGTACTTCAAGCTGCGGGCTAGGCCTTATCCCCAGCAACCTGAGGTTGCTGCTTTAACTTTTGTTGATTGGTGACTTGATGCTTTGGTCTAATGACCTCAATCCTAGATGAGCTAGGTCCTTATCAATTGGACTTGTCCTTTAAGCTTTTACTAATTCATCTGTATAGTTCCAAAAAATACCTACAACATTAGTCCCCCAGTTTTTAGTGCGATCTGTGAACTGGGAGCTGTAGTTTGCTGGTAAAAGCTCGATCTGTCATGTCATTATTTAGACTTCTGTAATTCTGAGTATCATCTCCAGAATGTTCATATATAGGTGCACCTCAGCTAGCACGAGTCAAGTGCCCAGTAGGTTGCATGAATGCACCCCATCTAGCATAGGTCGAGTGCTTGGTAGCATAAGTTGAGTGCCCGATAGGTCGTATGAATGCGCCTCAACTAGCAAACCATGACAATATATATTTGCCAAAAATGACAATGTACATTTGTCAGGTTAATGTCCATTAGGTTGCATAGATACACCTCAGCTAGCAGACCATGACAATGTATATTTGTCAGGTTGAATCTCTAGTAGGTCGCACCTCAGCTAGTAAACCATGACAATGTATATTTGTCAGGTTGAATGCCTACTAGGTTGCATGCATGTGCCTTAAAGAATAGTAAATATGGTTTTCACTGTAGATGCTGCTCATGCTTGGGATCTCGCTAGGGTTGCTAAGGTTGCTGTCCCATAGGTCACACCACATAGTCTTTTAAGCAACTTCTCTTAATCAGATCCTTAATCGCATCTGAGTGCCCAATAATCTGAAGTATTGTGCCCAATTTCATCGTGGTATGCACAAAACTTGTCTTTGTTTCCCAGCCTCTTGGAAATTTTTATGGATTAAGCTTCCCGAAGTCCTCTCTATCCTTCTTCATTGCAAATATCTTATCTTGAGTGTCTGAAAGGATGCTGTAGCTGTCACGATGACCTTGATGCTAAGGTTGCTCATTCCTGGCCTTCTTTGCAACTTGATTTTTGGAGCCATCATTTTGAATCTCTTTGTTGCTCCTGTCATTGCTCATCTTTTTACTCTGGTTAGAGCTATGCGCCTTATCCTTCTGATCAGACTTCTTAGGGCCAAAGGTTTTCTCCCACCTAATCTCTTTGGCAGCTCGTTTATAAAATTCACCCAAGTCTTTTATTGGAGACTTGTATATGCTCTCATATAGCTTTCCATCCTTACGAAGTCTTGCTGAAATCACCATCAAAATGCACTCATCTAAAGGACGCTCTATGTTACTGACCTTGCTCCTGAACTAGGTAATGTAGTCTTTTAGCGATTCGTTCTTTCACCAAAAGACTATTGCGAGGTGGCAGGATGGTGTGACCTATGTTTTCAATGCTTTGTATTGGTTGATAAATTTCCTCTGGCACTTTTTTCAACTGTCAATGTTGTGAGCTTTCAGATCCTTGAACCATGTTCAAGGTATGTTTCCTAGAGTGACTGGGAAGACACGACACTTGACCAAAGGATTGGTCGTTTGGAGATCTATCTATACATTGAATGCGTCTAAGTGGTCATATGAGTCGCTATCCCTACTGTATTACGAGATAGTAGAAATCTTGAACTTATGAGGAAAAGGCTCTATCTCGATCTCCCTAGAGAATGGTGTCCTTTCTTTGTAACAATCTCGATAGTCCTGAGCCTAAGGGCATTGTTTTAACTGTTATACCTTCTGAAGCAGCTCTTCTACCATCTGGTCCTGTGCTTTAGATCGATGCCTAGAGGATCACCGGCTCCTTCCCTGGTCATAGGAGTTGTGACCTGAGGTTCTATGCCTTCTCTGCCCATGACCAGATGAGTATCGATATGAGATATATCCTTAACTGGTCCTGTTCGAGCCTTTAACCTAATATGAATCTCCATGTCGCTAATGATCTCCATTATCATCCTCGTGAGCTTGGCGGACCTCTGATCTTAGCCATAAGTTGGATGAGAAAACTGAATGAGTGCATTGAAGTGCTTCTCTAATTGGCCTCTCCTCTTGAGCTCCTTCCTGTGGCTACTGGAGTTCTTCTCTGGGTGCAACGACTTCACCTTGCTTTTGTGAGCCCTGAGCATGTGCCTGGGTTAATGTCCTAATCACCTCAGCTAACTCTCTTACCGTTTTCTCAAGTGCTTCATGATACTGATGTCATGCTTGCATTCCATCAATCCTAAAAATAATAACAACAGATTGGCGAAGGGCCACTGGGGGCATGCCAGCGGCAACACCTGTGGTAGGGAGGGTAGAAGTGCCTACTACAGAAAGAACAAGATTTCTTTGTTGTTCCCTGCAACCGTCAGGTCAGTCAACTACAGTGTCTGAATTTCCAGTTGTTCTTCCTTTGGCCATTGCATTTGAGCAAGAAATCAAAGAGAATGTAGCTTTAGCGTCCTTCCTCTAGTGCCAAAATGTTGACGTACGAATTTGATCAATCAAAAAGTCTAGAAACCCCAAATTACAGATTGAATGTAAAAAGAGAGAGAGAGAGAGAGAGAGAGAGAGAGAGAGAGAGAGACCATGAGTTTTTTAACGTGATTCGGCTAGGTGCAATGCTTTACGTCCACAGTTATTTATTTCTCAATCTTTTTGCTGAGTATTTGTTATTTTTTTTCTTTTTTTCTTATCTCTTGTACAATGATTTCAGCCTCTATTGATAGTGGTGGGGAGTTACAATTTGGATATAACTCAATAACTGAAAAGGAATCCTAAATTGATATTGATCATCTCATGGATAAGGATTAATGGTTATGATGGATAATAAGGGATTCCCATTAAAATAGGAAACTGAATGGATCTTCTTGAATTGATCGTCGAGAAAGCATACTTTGAGCTGCGGGCTAGGCCTTGTCCCCAATGACCTGAGATTGCTGCTTTAACCCTTATTGACCAGCGATCTGAGTTCGTGTTCGACAAACTAATGTCTTGATCTAGTGACCCTAATCTTGAATGAGCTAGGTCCTTATCAGTTGTATTTATCCATTGAACTTTGATCAGTCCATTTGTATAATTTCAAAAAATACCTACAATAAGTACATATCATGATAAATTTTATGATTTTTATATTAAATTAAAAAAACTTAAAAAATATTAAAGTACATATACAAGCATCACCTTAGTTTTTCTAACAAACTAAAATCGTGACAAACGGAATGCTTGTTGTACACCCGATCATTTAAGATTAATATTTTTCTCCTTATAAAAATAATTGTTTATAACCCCTATGAGGCTAAGTTTTATTAGTTTTATTGATAGTTTAGATTTTAAATTATAATATGTTTAAATGAATGCAAACAATCATCATATTTTTATTTATTAGATAACTATATAATTAATATAATTATATTAATATTAATTATGCAAGAATACTATATTTTTTTGATTTAATAATATTATTATATTAATATTTTAAATTAATTAAATATATCATTGGAATTTTGTCATCTTTATGAAAACATCTTCTTAATATATTAATATTCAAGAGAATATATTTATAAATTATTTCATTTAAAAATTTAAATTAACTATTTTATATAAAAAATTTAATTATTTAATTAGTAAGATTTCATGCATGCTCTTATACTATTTTTGTTTAACTATATTTATATTTATATTTATATGTAAATATCATAACTAATACTTATCTTTAAGAAAATATACATTTTAAAAATATTTTAAATTAAAATTATGATAAGTATTAAAAAATAATAAAACTTCAAAAATAAAAATTATGAAATATCAAATTTAGTATTTAATATTTAAGGATAATATAAAAATTTAAAGAGTAAAAATTTTTAAATAGGTATTATCTATGTAATTAAAATTAGATATTATTAATCATTTATTAATAAATATTTTATTTCTATATAAATCATTTAATACAGATAAAAATTTGAAAAATTGAAATTATGTGATATTAAAATTTTTATTTGATTTTTAAAGAGATTGTCTAAATTTAAAGAATATAAAGTTTTAGATAGAAATTATCTACTAAATCATATTTAAATATTTTTAACCATGCATTAATATGTCTTATTATTTAATTATATTTAATCAATTCTTAGTTTATTTAATCATTCAATTACATTAATACTTTTAATCTTATAAAAATAAATATTATTTCATCAAAAAATAAAACATAAATTATAATTGATAATTCTCAAATTGTTCTTGCTCGTGTTTGAATATAAATTAATTATTTTATTTTAGATACACTTTATCCATATTTATAAATTTAATAAAATGCTCATAAAGACTTTAAACAAAATTTATACGAAGGGAAAAAAAAAACCTTGTAACATATATATTTGTTTTGTTGAAGTCAAAAAAGTTTTAGATTGTGAGATATAATAATGTATGTATGGTTGAGGATTTATTAATTAATTGTTCTAGATGAATATTTAGAAATGAAAACTCCATCTTCATAAATTTGCTAATTTTCTAAAAACAATTCTTGGACTAAAAAATGGATCAGAACTTAAATGAAAAAGAGGGTGTATAGGTCATTTGAGCCCTCCTGAGTGGAATCAAACATCAAACATTAATAATATGCCGCAATTAAAGAAGATTCAGAGGGGTACTTCGGGAATAAAAATTAATTGCCCGCCTGTCCTTTCTTGGCATTCCTCTATTTTGCATAATTAATTCCAATAAAAAATTAAAATTTTTTCGTTATTTAATTTCCCTCTCTCTCTCTCTCGTGTGCATCTAAAACATCTTCAAATCTGTCTTTGACCGTCGTACTCTCCCTTTCTCACTCCTCCCTTTCTCTCTCCAAGCCTTCCCTTTTAACTTCCTCGCATCGACACTCCTCACACGCCTTTTCGCCGCTGTTGCAGACCCTGCTGCTGCGAACCCGAAGATAAGAAAAGAGAAACAGAGAGAAAACGAAGCTTTTGCATACACAACAATCTCAAACGCACGCAATCAGACTTACTCTAGAGAGAGAAACTTCAACGAACAATCTCTGTCTCTCTCACTTTTGCAGTTTTTTTTTTTTGCACCAGATATATAAATTTTGTCATTCTCACGCACTAGGAACACTTATCTTCTTCTTTTTTACTCTCTCTCTCTCTGATTTCGATACCCTCGCTCTCATCTAGTTATTAATTAAACTTGAGCTTCAGCTTTATCTCACTACTACTGATCCGACGGCTACAATCTTCTAGTTCCGCCAATCGTACGGCCAGGGGTCCTTTGTCTGCCTCTTCTTCACACCTCGACCTCTCTATCTCTCACTGTCTGTTTGTGTACGTAAGTATCTTCTCATCTATTGAAACAACAAAATATATTAACCCACTCTTTCCTTTATGTATATCTTCTATTTTTCATCATCAAAAATCTGTTCCGTATTATATCACCTACATACACTCTCTTTTTCTCTTTTATAAAAAATTCTATTTTTTTTCCTTTTTGTTTTGGATTGGGCTTTGTTTCAGTTTTGGAATCCACGCCTCACATTCAGTGTACGTCATCCTTTGTTTTTTTTTTTTCCATTCTGGGTTTGTCACATTTCTTGTTTCGAATCCTGGGCATGGTTAAATTTTGAAGAAGAATTGAATATTTGGACACTTTTAATCACATTGGTTTTAAGGGTCAAAGAGTTTTTGATTGCATGCAGTGATTTAGCTTTGAATCATTTATCATTTTGATGGTTTTATGAATGTGAGATTTGGATCCTTCATGGTGTTAACCATTATCCACAAATTGGCTTGATTTGAATTTTTCTGTTTTTGTTGGGTTCATTATGAATGGATTAAAAATATTTTATGTTTTGGAGTTCTAGTCATATCTAACTGTTTGTGGAAATGCTTGTTTGGAGGGTTGGTCTCTAAAAGGGCAATTGCTCAGTCTGCTTCTTCTGATATGCATGTGGATATTACCTGTATCTATATGCTAAGATGTACTGGTTATTGGAAGTGAAGCTCAGACTTGCACAGTAGTCTTCCGTTTATTGTAGAATCTTGGTTAAAGTGGGGTATTAACCTATGATTTTTAACCAACACTGTTTTGAGACTTAACTGTACGCTCAGATATAGCTATAGTTAACAGTTTTGTGATTTGATTTGTGTTAAATTTCTCTGTAAATGTCAATTTTGGTCTTCAAATTTTGATTCTAAGCACTGGGTGGTAAACCTTCGGTTGTTGCGAGGCCAGTTGTAAATTTTCTTTGGATCGGTTTGTTTTTCATTACATGGAATCTGGTTAATACCTAAAGGTTTTAGGGATAATATCAGAGATCTTCTGTAGAAAACATCTAAAACGGATTTCTTTTGACACTCAGTGCAGCCCGAAAATTGGACCTTTACATGGAGGCTTATTGTACAATCCACTTACAAATTATTGCTTTTATTTTAATATTATATAAATTATACCCATATTAGGGGACTTATTTAAGTTTCTATGCATGTATCTTCTTCTTTACTCGACATCTTTGCTTGTCATCGGAGTGCCTATGACATGTACCTGGGCTGCATTTTTCACATGGCTCAAGCTTTTGACCATTCTCATAGTGATATATTAATGTTTGTTGTGTCTGCATGGATAGGTTCATCACTTCTCATATGATGGTTTCTTGATTTTCACTTGAGTGGATAATTATTTTCTAACCATTTTGTTGTTGTACCTTTCAGGTGTGGTTTCTTGGGGAGCATAGAGTTCCAGGCTCTTTGTCAGTGTCAGTAAATGATCTTTGTCAGTGTTGGTAATTCAATTATAGTATGCAAGTAGCTTCTCCAGAAGAAAGAATTATGGACTCCAATGGTCAAAAGAGAGCGAAAAGTAATAATTATCATCATAAAGAAAATGGTGACTTTCATCCGTCAAACATTGATGAGCTTGATCCATGGACTGCTTGGGCATACAAGCCTCGCACAATTACATTGTTACTTATCGGCGCATGTTTTCTTATGTGAGTTCTGTGCTGGTGCAATTGTTGTTGAATAGGATATTACAGCATTCTTAACAACTCAGAAATTTAAAAAATAATGATTAGTTTTTGGCTTACTCAAATGGTTGTTTTGATGCATATGTCAGTTGGGCGAGTGGAGCTCTTGATCCTGAAAGAGATGCTTCTGGTGATCTTGTTACCTCTGTTAAAAGGTTTGTGTTTATCTTTTGTCAAATTAGTTTTCATATTGCTTTGTCATGTTTAACAATTTGTATGTACTTTATTTGATATTTGAATGCCAATGTAATTGTTTTCTGTAGGGGTGTCTGGGCAATGATTGCTGTTTTTCTTGCTTATTGCCTGCTGCAAGCCCCCTCCACGTGAGTATGTTGTGTATAATTTGAATATTTACCTTGATTATTGGGCTTATAGATTCACTAATTTAGTTCTTTTAGTTCTCTTATATTCAACTATCGCTATTGCATTTATTTTATTTATTTAGGTCTTTTATTTGTAAAGAACTTATCATCTATATTCTGATTATTGTTTTGCCTATATCTGGGAGGGTAATGACATCTAAATTCCCATTTTAATATAGAAATATGCTGTGGAGAGAATAATATAGTCAGTGTACAGATTTTCTTGATCACATGCTAATAGTAGTATGTAACATAGTTCATTTTGTTACGCAAAATTGTAAAACTGGTCATTTAACCCAATTAGAGCCTTATTTTGAATCGGATGACTATGGGGCTTTTACTCTAAACTTTATGTGCAAAATGAGGATCAGTTGTTTTTGCGAGTATAGTGGAAAGTAAAATTAAGTTTCTGGCAACTTATCCTTTATTTGGGGAGAGATGTAGAACTTTGAAGAGAAGTGAAAATTTAATTTGTTATTGTTTGATTGAAAGCACATGCCTCAAGGATTATGCTCAAATACTTGAATGAATTCAGATTTAAGCATTGGTGATTGCATAGGTATAACAATTGCACAAGTCAGTTGAATTTTTGGTTCTAGTTCAACTAAGTTTCTTAACAAATTTATCTGTTGGGACTTGAGAGTCTTGAGACCATTATTTCTGCTGTGACACTTGTTACTTTTGTTTTCATCCAGGGTTCTTATTAGGCCACATCCTGCAATTTGGCGACTGGTCCATGGCATGGCTGTTGTTTATCTTGTTGCCCTCACATTTTTGCTCTTCCAGGTTGATCGTTGTTAGTTTGACTCCTTATTTTTTGTTCACATGTTGGGGATGTCAATGTGTAATGCATGCAATCACAGTTTAAAATTGGCAGTCACTTGTCTGATTTCAGAGATGATCTTATAATAGAAAAAAAACCTGGGATTCAAATTTGCACTAGCTTTGTTTGTACTTTTCAGTTTTGTGCCTGTTGGCTTTGTCTCTGTCTGTCTCTTGTGGAATTTATGGGTTTTAATTGATAAACGTGGTGTATATTATCTGTTTCTCAGTTATCTGCAACTCAATGAATGGGTATTAACTATAGCCTCTTTTTGATTTTCCACAGAAGCGTGATGATGCTCGGCAGTTCATGAAGTTTCTTCATCCTGATCTTGGTGTTGGTAATGCAATTCATCTGTGGGCTTAATTCATTATTGTTGACATCTCCTTTTTTTTTTCCTTTTCTTTTGATACACTTGTTACTTCCTTATTCAAGATCATAATTATTTTCCATGACTGCATGCAGAGCTTCCAGAAAGATCTTATGGTGCTGATTGTCGCATATACATTCCTGAAAACCCTACAAGCAGGTTTAAGAACCTTTATGTATGATATCTTCTTTCATGACCTAATTCTTTCTGGTGGATGTCAGATTGTTCTTGGCCATATAGTACATGGGTGCCACCAACAATTGATATAATATGTTCATTTTCTAGGATACACTTTTTGATGAGTTTGTTCTGGCTCATATTATTGGATGGTGGGGGAAGGCTATATTGATCCGCAATCAGCCTCTTCTTTGGGTATTATCCATTGGTTTCGAGATGATGGAGGTTGGTTTTTGATCTCATTAATAAATACCATGTTGGCTCACTCACTATTTATGGGTGAGGGCTGGTTCTATTTTGGATCCTCCTATCTGGTTTATGAACTTACTCTTTTATGCTGGCATTATCAGCTTACTTTCCGTCACATGTTACCAAATTTCAATGAGTGCTGGTGGGACAGTATTATTCTTGACATCTTGATCTGCAATTGGTTCGGTGAGGAATTTGAATCCCTTCTTAATTTGAATTGTTGGTGATGTGCAAGATAGTATAAGGTTTATAAGTTAATGATTGAGCTTATTTTGTGTTACAATGATACTAGAGGTCACATGTATCAAGCCATCAATTTCAATTTGAAAACGGGAGGACCCCCTTTATGTAGAATGCATGTAGGATTTTAGCACATTGTGGATGGTTCTTTACTGTTCTAATCAAATGATTTAAGGCAGTTAAGCTTTTAAATGTAAATGCACTCTGTTCTGTAGTTATGCGTCTGTAACATTTCTGTCGAGAACTTTTAAGTTCTGGCACACTCATGTGAATCCTTATATTCATAAGCTCTGTGCATAAGCTTTTACCAACTCCTCCTTTGCCTTTTGTTGTGTTATTAAGTTTTCTTATGTTTGATCATATTAGTAGTAAGAATTATTGGGTGACTTGCTTCTCTGATATGCCATTGATCACTTGACTACTTATTTAGGATATTAGACAGGAAGTATCCTTTCTATAGATTCAGTTGTAAAATGGTGGATGTAGTAAGGAATGAGCCTATGGTTGTATTGTGGCTTAATTTAGACTGAATTTATCCTATCTACACATTTCATTCACATCTTGTTTTATGCAACTTGGTGCCTTTTCACAGTCTGTTTTATGCACTTCAACCGTTCTATAAGACTCATCAGTCATGTAGATTTTCGTCAGCTATACCTGGTATAAGAATGAACTGTTATGCACTTCTAGAATATGCATCTTTTAAAACAAAAAGAAAAAGAGAAGTTAGGCCTTGTTTGGAAGCCTGTTTTTTTGTTTTCAAAAACAGTTTTTTTGTTTTTCTGTTTTCTGAAAACAAAAAAATCTGTTTGGC
>JANHAO010022312.1:0-12239 GCA_026873985.1 Saraca asoca
ATTTTTAATTAATATTACATTAAAAATATTAATTTTACATAAATTTATATAAATTAATTATTTATAATAAAATATTAATTAATATTAAATAATATAATTTTATATTAATTTAATATTTTATTTTATTAAATTATTTATATTAAATTAATATATATTAATATTATTTATATATTAAAATAATATTATTTTTAATTAATATTATTAAATTTTATATATTAATATTAATTTAGTATATTAATATATTTTATATATTATATAAATATTAAATTTTTATTTTTATTTTTGATGGAATGTTCCACTCCATTCAAAATTGAATGGAATGGATATTCCATCAATTGATGGAATTTTACATTCTCATCTAATTAAATCACATAATTCTTAATTTCATCTTCTATTTACTTTCCATTCCATCCAACCAAACATCACCTTAGATTTGTGGCATATGCTCGTATGAAGAACCCTGGGTATGGAATTACATTTAAGCTCAAATTTTGTTGGTGACTAATTTTGGAGTTAAACTTGCATTCCATTACCCATCGATGGATGTTAGCTACTTATTTATGTTTGATTTGTAGATCTCCCATATATGTTGTTTTAAATTACACACCTTTGCTTTTGCAGTGCCACTTGGCAATCTAGGTGTCTGATTTTTTGCCTAATAGAAATTTTAAAGGTGTATCAAGGTAATTTTCATAAATTATGGATGTTTCTTATGAGATGCCACTGGAGTGGCAGCTTCACAGCATCGTCAATGCAACGTTGTTTTATACTGTATACAGGAATTGGCTATTTGATTCATCATATAATTCAAAAAACACTAGTTTCCCAGAGCCAATTGTTTATATCCCCCATGGAAGAATGCTATTTAATAATGTCTATCTAACACATCCCTAACGAATTTGAATGAACGTTCAAATATTTGTCTTGCATTCACTAAGGAAGGTAATAGATTCAAAACTATATTATTAAGTCTTCTGTATCAGTAATATCTTATTTAGATAAAAAAAAAATTTAAACAATATCTTTATTTTCATATCTTTTAATTATTTTGATTTTACATTTTTATAAATTAGTTTTGCTGTGCTTCGCTGGTCATGGATATTAATTGATAATCGTGAGGGAGGAGGTTCAAATCTCTTCTCTGACATTGCTAATTTTCTAAACATTCTTTCATTAATAAATAATCATAGGTCTTTTGGCAAAAAAATCCTTAAAATAAAAATAACTCTTCAAATATTTAAAATTATAGTTATAGTTAAATTATGATATGATGGTTTTAGGATTACATTAAGGTTTGAGTTGTTGGATTGCCTGAAATAGCCATTAGTTACGCAATGTCCTGAAGTGGTTGCACTTTAAGCGAAAGCATGGGATGTTAATAATTTTTATTGAATATCATAAATTGAAAGGTCCAATAATTTTCTGAAATACATTGTGCTTGCTTTTATATTACATTAAAGTAGTGCATTAGCAAATGGCTGTGTGTATAAAATGGAAGTGGTGGTGGTCATGGTGCTTATGAAAAGGTACTTGTCATTGTTGAAGTACATACAATAAAGTATATGGTGTTTAAAATTTGTAAGTGAAGGAAATATTTAAACAAGTTAGAGGTTTTCTTAGTAATTCTCCACATCTTTCCCAACTTCATATGTAGTTTGTGTGGTTGAAATTAATATACGGGCAAAACTTTGCTTTGAAATATAAATTGATGCACATATAATACAGCGTTATTTATTATGTAAAACACAAGACTCTTAATCAAAATTTATATGTTATAATTTTTTTTATAATAATAGAAGTGATAAGTATGTGTAATGAGATTGTTGGAGAATTTTACTAGACTTAATAGTAAATTGAAAGTTGAAATTGAATTTTTGAGCTGTAAACTCTCATTTTTGTACACTTTTTCTCATTTTGGTATAAAAATTTCATATCATTGTACTCTTTCATTTTGGAATAAAGTCCAATACTTTTTCATATTACCCAAACATGCAAACGGCCGTACTAAAAAGGAGTTAGTGGTTAAATTCGTTCTTTGAAAATATGCATAACATGAAATTAATCTTAAATATTATACTAATATTAATTGAGTCTCATTCCATTTAAATTGACATCAAATTAGTTTTATTGTTAATATTTTTATTAACTTTTCTAAATTTTAAATGTAAACATAATATTAAATTAGTCATAAATTTGAAACTAATTAAGCTCTTTTATTAGCAAACTTACGTGGTTGTTAAATCTATCCAAATTAATTCTGAGTTAAATAATTGCAGAAAAGAAAATATTGAATTGGAAAGTTTATTTTTTATACTTTAAAACCTTTTAAATTTCTCAAATTTTCAAAGCCTTTCCTTCTCTTGAAAAGTTTGCGATTTTGGACAGCTTATTTTCTGGCTTTTTCTCTCCTAGTAGAGCCTTCTTTGCTACATTGATTTCTTGTCTTCGGCCTATTTCTTCTGTGTGTTTCTTATCTGCCTTAGTGTTTGGAACTGAAATTTGAAAAACTCTCAAATTAAATTTTGCAAGAGCAAAGAATTTTAGAAATTTCATATCAAAAAAAATTTGAAAATTTTAATTTCTAAATAAACAAGTCCATATAAGATTTTGTAATTAAAAATATTTGCCACTTAGAAAAGCAAACAAAAATATTAATAGCAGGATTAATTTGATTTAATATCTATTTAAACAAAATTAAATTCAATTAATATTAATATAAAATTTAAGATCAATTCAATATCATTTCAAGTAGGAATTTGGGCTTTTTCCCGTGTGAAAACCAATTTGGTTTGACTTTGTTTCTATCGTTTCGGTCCAGCGCTGTTGCGTGCCAAAATCCTGTCTTTAGAACAATCAAATTTCATCGGTATCGCTCCCAAAATAATTGAGTCATTAACCTGTAGAAATCAACGGCCTCGTCAACTAACCAGACAAGCTGCTCAAAAAAGCAGCAACCTCTGCGGCCCTTGGGATCGAAATAGTCTTGCCTTTCACTTGGGTTACATAGAGTAAGAAGAGTCAACTCACGAGTCTCGGCCCCAAAGCAGTTACGGTCTATGGTATTACTGTCTCTATTATTTCCTTCGTTTTCGGGATAATCTGTGTTTCATCCGTTGTTACATTATCTCTCTATCGATTGTTTTCCTGTCAAATTTTCCAAACTTCGCATCTTTCTCTGGTTTTTTTGCTTACTGTTTACCGATGAATTTCGTACGCTAAAGGGTGTTTTTTTTTTTTTTGGGAGATACTACGTGGGCCGAATCAGTTGCTCAGTTCTGGAATCTAGTTCTCTCTTCGTATAATAGAACCGGCAGTTTCCTTTTTTAGTTCGTTTTCGTAACTCTGTTTATATTTCTCTGGTTTCTCTGTTTTAATCGTTCTATATTCTATTTTTTATGCCCAGCCGTAGGGATCATTCTATTTTCTTTTCCCACTTATAACTTCAAATGGAAGGAATCGAACTGCCGACTAAAATTTCAGAAAATCTGTGATCAAACGTCTCCTTTGTTTGCAGAGATAGAATGACCTGAAATTGAGAGACATTGTGTGTATATTTTAGATAAATCCATAGATCAACTCAAACAGAGTAAGTAGGTCTTATTCTACTTGCTTTGTGTGACTTTCATTCTGTAGTTCAAATTACTTTGGTGTGTTTGGAAGCTAGGAGGGGAAGCAAAGAGAAGATAATGAGAGATGTTTAGAAAATCCTTCAAAAACCTCCAAATTGGAGGACTTCAAAAATACTAGTGTTGAAAGATGCTGGAGGGTTTTGGCAGTTTAATCATGAGCCCCCATTCCCTTCTCCTCTTTCACTAAAACTCCCATGTAAGGAAAAGATTATGTAATAACCTTCCCTTCCTTCTCTTTTCCTCCATTCTCCACCATCCAAACATACCATTAGTCTTTCTAGTTTTATTATGAATACAACGAAGATATATGCTTACTATTACTCTATGCTAACCCTAATATCATTTTCAGAAGTCTTTATTCTTTCATATTTTCATTTTCAGTCATATGCATGGCTTTACTAATTACATCTTCTATTTAAAGTTTGATGATGGCTCTTGGGAACAAAAATCCAGAGGCTGACAAAAACCCAGAGTCTAATACTGAAGAAGTTCCTTCTACTGAAAGTGTTGAAGAGAAATGCAGCCTGGAGTCTGATACTGAGGAAGATCATTTTCTTGAATTCACTCCAGAGGAGGCTAGTTTACCATCTCCAACAGTGGATGTGGAGCATGATTCTGATCTGGTACTCTTTTTGTTTTCTCAAATTGAAAAGGTTACTCCTAGAATTAAACTGACTTACAGTAGACTCACTCTATGAGAAGCAAGTGGGTTTCACAGTCCACACACAATTATGGAGGCTGTCCTCCTCTTACAGAGTGAGTCATTGTAAGTCAGTTTGATGGTGTAAGTAGCACCACTCTCTCATGTGTACATATGTTAAGTGCTGAATGATAGTATCAGGGGGTTTACTTGTGAAGGAAGCAAAAATAATAAGTGGATAGACAATGTTTAAGAATAATTGTTCGGCTTTATTGCTTTATAGAATGTTGACATATTCATTTTGGGCATATGTGCTATGTGATATCATGCCTGAGTTTTTGAAGAACTTGTTATAGACTTAATTTGTTTGATAAATGTTTTTTACTTGGGTAAGGATTTGTAGCAATTCTTGTAGATCATGGTTGAAATGTTGGTTTGCTGTAAAATGATGAATTGCTTTGGCAATGTTATGTTTTGTACATGCTTGCTGAGGTTAATATATATGGTTGCTCATGAAAATAAAAAATTATCAATGAAACGGCATAAAAAGCTACTCTTTTGTGAAAATTATAGGTTCCTAATTATGTGCACGATGGAAGATCAAGTCTGTTGACAGATGACAGTATGAACCCCGAACACAAGAAGCAGTTGAGCCTTAAAGACATTGTAAAGGACTTTATTCTTCCTTTACTTCCTGCCAAATCACTCTGCAGATTCAAATCTGTCTGTAAAGAGTGGAATCAGCACATAAACAGCCCTTTATTTTCCCATCTGCAGAGTTACAGCTTCAGAAAACTATCTGGCTTCTTCTGTCAATATAAACAGATTATCTCTCATGCATTCATCTCAATGGATTTAGCTGCTTATGGCATTCCTTTCCATGCTTTCCAATTCCTGCCTGAAGAAGTTGCTGCAAGGACTTCATCTAATGGTTTGGTGTGCTGCCAGGGTTACTCAGAAGACAATGGCTACTACATCTGCAACCCTGTTAATAAGCAATGGCATGGGCTTCCTCAGCCAGAACTGTATCATGGAACTCAGACAGCAATTGCTCTTGCCTATGAACCTGGAGTTTACAACTTCTCAGAAAACTATGAACTCATTTGCGCAATTCGCATGATTGATCAGCCTGTGGTTTGCTTTGAGATCTTTTCCTCAAGGTCTAGAACATGGAGGATTGCTGAAACTGTTTGCTCTGATCTGAATGGCTTTTTCTTGAGAGATGGGTTTTTCATCAATGGCTTCACCTATTGGGAAACTACAGCTGGTGAAGTACTTGTTTTTGATCTGAGCTACGAACAATACAGCATTTTCTCACTTCCTGCTACACATGGATCACATGGTGTTTTGACTGAGTGTAATAGGGAGTTATGCTATATTCTGCCTTCTAAGCAAGAGAATAATGAATGCTTGATTGAAGTATACGGGGGCATGGATATGAAGCTGAAGTATTCGATTTCCTTCCCTCTTGAGAATACCCCATCCTATCATTTGCGAGCCTTGCCCTCTTTGAGAGATGACATGTTCTTAGTTCTTGTTGGCAGGAAGTTGGCTGTTTATTGTGTGAAAGAAAAGGAGGCTCTCTTTGTGGACTTAGAAGGGATCGACGTGTTTGGGAAATTTGTGCCATATGTGAACAGCCTTGCACCTGTGCGCCATCACGTCTTGTTCAATGAGTTGCAGCTTAGCAATCTGAATTTGTCAACAGCAGGCTCAAGCTCATCATATGCTACTCAGGCAGACGCTTACCGAAACTAGTTAATGACTTTGGCTAGAGGGGCAACTTTGTGAAGGAGTATTCTCTTCCGTGTGGTACATAGTCTTCAGTCTTTCTGCTAAGTCACCCCCTAGTGGTGGCTGATATCTTAGACTTAATAATCTACCTTTTATTTAGCAGTAATAATTGGCAGGTCACAAGTGGAACTTTTCCCTCCTCTCTTTTCTTTGGGCAAAACTTGTGGATGCTGCTTTTAATGTGTTAGTTTTTTCCGGGCTCTAAACCTTATGCATTTTGAACAATTTGAGAACCTTTCCTTCAGTTCCTTTTTGTTCTCACTGCTCATTTTGAATCTTTTGCTAGTTATCATGCATCATGGCAGTTTTAAGTTGAGTAGAGCTGTTTGCATATATTTTTTTTCACATTTTACATTATATGTATAATTCAGTACAAATATGGTTAGTCGAATTGAAATCATGTGTATAAATGGGAGTGACAATGTGAACAAGTAGTGTGTGAAAGGAACATATTTCTTTTAGACTTCTGTCTCTCAGCCTCACTGTCAGGCCAATAGGAAAATTGTGATAAAGACATTGTGATGAAGAAAAATGATACAATTTATCTCTTTTCTTCCACTGATGTATTCACTGCATAATTAGGATTTGACCACATTCCCAAACATGCATTCATGCCCAGAATCTTGAACACAACGTATTGGATCATTAAGTGCATAATCCAATGAATACCATGTATGTTATGTTGGAAATTACATTGATGGAGAACAACTTGATGGGTTAAACCCTATCAATGCGGATTTCTTAAAATTGTTTGGATTATGATT
The DNA here is from genome assembly GCA_026873985.1 of Saraca asoca. Taxonomy (NCBI): domain Eukaryota; kingdom Viridiplantae; phylum Streptophyta; class Magnoliopsida; order Fabales; family Fabaceae; genus Saraca; species Saraca asoca. The sequence goes on from JANHAO010022312.1 coordinate 6,828, forward strand.
TGTATGTTTTTTGTCCAAAAAGAAAGGGAAACAAGTATATTTGTTTATTTCATTTTTTTTTCCCTTGTACGAGAACACACCTATGAATCTACGACTTGTAAAAGACTCGAACGTGTAAAAGAACAGAGTTCATAATTCAATTTTGAAATTTGATTGTCAGCTATTTTAAGTTAAAATTTGTCATTTCTCTTTGGTTTTACATTTCAAAGCAAATTTTGGTTGGCCGCAGTGCAGTTATGGGCATTATTAAATGAATACCAGCCAGAAAATAGTAATAACTCAAATTAAACAAAGCTAGAGGTGGCAGCCAACAAGTGAAGAGAGAGAGAGAGGAAGATCCTCCTTTGTAGGAGGCCATGGAGGATCCCTTCTGTATTATGGAACTTTTTCCCTGGACCAGGTTTTCCTTTCTTTCTTTTGAGAACTCTCTCCAATCCTTCATACAGGTATCTATCTTTTCCTTTCGAAAAAAAAAAGATTTTCTCTCCCCTCTTGTGCTAATTAACAATAATAATAATGTTAGTTAGAGAGATTTAATCCCATAATCTAAGAACAAAGTACTATTAATTTTGTTTTCCTAGGTTAGTTCCACCTGTACTGATTTGAATATTGTAACCACAATTTTAAATTGTGATTAGTTACACCCGTTTTTTTTTGTCTGTAATTGCAATTATCACATTATAATAATAATTATCATCACAATTGCAATTGCAATTGCAATTTAGAATCGCAACATTAATCTTGTTTTTGAGATGTGGTAGGCAATTTCTTTGTAACTTGGTTGTTTTTCTTTCACCGATGTCAACATTTTAGGAGGTCTCGGCCGTGAAAGAGGAGCAGCAAGGGGAAGGGTAGAGTTTCCGGCAACTTAGTCGCACTACAACGAAAACATTTGGCCGGAACTCATAAGCGCTTAATGTTTTAGTTACAAACAAAGCAAAAATGTCTTCAACCCCTAAATCTGCTCCTCGCAATAACTCACCTGATAATGAAACACCCGATAACTCCACGCCAGATGATTCCACTCCTGACAATGCCGACGGATCTCCTGAATCATCAAAATCCCCTCCTTCACCGCCGCCACCTTCTGAGAGTTCTCCGTCACCACCACCACCTTCCGGAAACTCGCCGCCACCACCTTCAGGAAACTCGCCGCCGCCACCTTCAGGAAACTCGCCGCCACCACCTTCCGGAAGCTCGAAGACACCATCACCGCCTCCACGAACACAAGGGAATTCAAACTCGTCAGTGCCCTCACCACCTTCGTCGGGCCGTTCTTCTGGATCGTCATCTTCACGTGGACAGAATAGCACTGCGTCACAGACACCGTCACTGGCTTCTTCATCTGATTCTGGAAGAAGTAGTGACAGTGAGTTAGGAAAAAGAGCAATCATTGGAGGAGTTGTTGGGGTGGGGACGTTTTTTATCATCTTGGTTTTGGTTTGTTTCATTTGCAGGAAGAAGAAGAGAAAGCAAGTATACTATTATGGTGATCATGCTTTAGGAAAAGGTGCAAAATATGTCTCTCTCCCCACTATTTTGCTTTGAGTAAACTATCGATTTTTGCATTCATGTATTTATCATAAATTTCGTTGAACTTGGTTTAAATTTCAGATTTTATATCTACTATTTTTTTCTTTCTTTTTCACCAATCGAAGAAATTCTCATATGAATTAAAATGATAAGTAATATAAAAATAATTGCAAAGTTCATTAATGTAATAGAATTCACATTTGCTATTATTTATTATATTTAATATTTCAATAAAAATTAATTATCACAATGAAATTATTTCTATTGAATTCTGCCAAACATGCTAATTGTATTTCTCCCTTCAAATTCACTAAAAATCAAATTGGCGTAATTTTTTTTTTTTTCTGTTTTTGACAAATTTGGTGATTATAGTCTTCCATTATATATGCACAGGGAGTGGTTATTACAACAATGCGCCCCCAGGATGGCAAGGAGGTCCACCAGTAGATCATGTTATGAGGGTGCAAAATGGAATGGGTCATGGTGGTGGTTGGGGCGGAGCGCCGCCTGCGGTGAACAGCGCAGAAATGAGCTCCAACTACTCGGGCGGACCACCTTTACCTCCTCCATCACCAAATATAATGGGGCTAAACCAAGGAACCTTCACATACGATGAATTGGCAGCAGCTACAAATGGATTTACTGAAGCGAATCTGATTGGACAAGGTGGATTTGGCTTTGTCCATAAGGGTGTTTTGCCCAATGGAAAGGAAGTTGCTGTCAAGAGCCTGAAAGCAAATAGTGGGCAAGGCGAAAGAGAATTCCAAGCTGAGATTGAAATCATTAGCCGTGTTCATCATCGCCATCTTGTGTCACTTGTTGGATATTGCATTCTTGGTCAACAGAGAATGTTGGTTTATGAATTTGTTCCCAACAAGACTTTAGAATATCACCTTCATGGTAAGTTTTATAGTCCATTCTTTCTCACTGCATGGTTTTGCTTTCTGCCTAGTGTTTTAGTGTAGAATAACACTCATAATTCATTTAGGAGGTAATGTTATTCCTATACCCTTGTGTCCATTTTTTGCCCACTCCCTTTCATATGTCTGTGGGGCTCTCTGACCCCACAGATATGTCAATGGGAATGGGTGAAGAATACTTTTAGATTTATTTTTTATTCACATTTTTAAAAGAGAGATGAATCTCACAATCAAAACATATAATAAAATATCTCTTTTTTATAGAAATATATTCAGTAGATCTCACAATTAAAATATCCTTTTTTACAAAAATATATTCCTCACAAGATCCTTAGATTAAAACTCACAAAATAATTTTATTAGAAATGTGTGCAGAAAACTTCTAAATATTTAACATCACTCTGGTTATATGCATTCTCCTTTCTTTGCTTCAGAGAAAAAGAAAAAAGATTGTTACGTGGTATGAGAAAATCTCGAATTCTCAATTCCTGGCCATTTATGAACCATGATTATGCAAATTAATGTTTTTTATGCTTTATTGTGTTAATCTTTTACATATGTAATGTAATGCTTTCGGAAGAAGCCAAGCATTTGCGTAAGATATTTTTCTTTGATTTGCTGTGGTTATAATCAAATTCTGTACAAATATGGTCACAGGAAAGGGTCAGGGTGTAATGGATTGGCCCAGTAGGCTACGCATAGCATTAGGATCTGCTAAAGGGCTTGCATACCTTCATGAAGATTGTAAGCTTCAGACCACTCTTACATCTTCAATTCATTCCCACCTCTCTTTTTTCACTTTCTCATGTATAGTTGCTTCATATACAAACGCACTTAGGTCATCCTCGAATTATCCACCGTGATATTAAAGCTGCTAATGTACTTATTGATGACAGCTTTGAAGCTAAGGTACTTCTAAAGATAATTTTAACATTCATACATTTATTTACGTTAGTTATTGAATTGAATATATTAATATTGCATCTTAATCAGGTGGCTGATTTTGGATTGGCTAAGTTAACTAATGACAATAACACTCATGTTTCAACTCGTGTCATGGGAACATTCGGGTAATTATTCTTTAACATCCCATTTAAATACTTCAAGCAGTAAAATTTAATAATTCTAAGCACTTGAGCTAGTTTGTATAAATACGTTAGATCATATCATCAAAACAATAAAAACTAGAGCCAACACCAGAAATAACCTTGATCTTTGTAATCTTTTGTCAAGATTTCTTAGCCATTGTTGAGTTTAATGATGTCTTGGGTAGGTACCTGGCACCAGAATATGCTCAAAGTGGAAAATTGACTGAGAAATCTGATGTTTTCTCATTTGGGGTCATGCTATTGGAGCTTATAACTGGAAGGAGGCCTGTGGATCCCACAAACGTTATGGAAGATAGCTTGGTAGATTGGGTTAGTATAATGTCCTTGTATCTTTCTCTCTGCCTTGCTGCAGAGTTTGAATAGGTCAAGAAGTGGTCACCAATAGAGCAATTCAATTATAAAGTCTTGTGTATGATGTGTTTATCTTAAATTGGTGCCGATGTACTTGGTGAGCAGGCTCGGCCATTACTGACTCGCGGATTGGAGGAAGGTAATTTTAATGAGTTGGCTGATCCGTTCTTGGAAGGCAATTACAATAATGAGGAAATGGCACGGATGGCCGCCAGTGCTGCTGCTAGCATTCGTCATTCTGGTAGAAAGCGTCCAAAGATGAGCCAGGTATGCATACATACACAACACTCCTTATTTGGCACTTCGTTTATAGACTCTAATATCAATTAATAAGCTTTTGAATGACATCTTCAAAAATTTGTGTTGACAAGGATTGTGATTTATGAGCAGATTGTGAGAGCATTGGAAGGAGATGTGCAATTGGACGACTTGAACGAGGGGATGAAGCCCGGGCAAAGCAGCATTTACGGGGCTGACTCAAGCTATGACACAGCCCAATACCAAATTGATATGAAGAAGATTAGAATGACTGCCTTGTCTAGCCAAGAATTTAACAGCAGCTCCAGCAATGACTCCCGTGAACAAACTCCTAATCAGCGCTATTAGGCAACATCAAATTCTTGGGTCACCCTCCTCGCATTGCCATTTTGGTCATCATACACACATTGCTGGGAGAAAATGTGAAATTTACACCGATCAATTTGATTTGATTCTTTTAATATTTTCATGTAATACTGCTACATGTACTCTACCGTGGAATACATACAAATACCTTGGAATGAAGTGATAGTTAAAAATATAAAATATTATTAAGGAAAATAGTTTTCTATTATATATTTGGAATCAACAATGTTAATTTCATTTTCTTATTTTCACTTTCTCATCTACATCCTCTCGGGTAGATTGGATTCAAAATTTTGAACTTCTCTTGACTGTGAGAAGATATGGATAAGAAAATAGAAATAAAGAAATGAAAGAAGAATTATTTTAATAATTAAATGATAGTTTATGTATGACATACAAAATTACGAAGTCCTTTATTAGAAACAATTTTTTAAGAGTGATAAAATATTTAATACATACATAATATTTTGAATTTAAATTCAAAAGATTAAAAAAATTAACACAACATCAAATATCATTCTATCCGCAACAGCAGGTTTTAACAACTGCAAAAAGGAACGAGGACAAATGTAGCGCCTTACTTATTAGAGCATCTCCAACGGTAGGTTCTTAAATGTTAAGAACTTCAAGAGTGGCTGTATCACCATTGTGGCAATGAGTTGCTTACGCGAGAGTATCTCCACGTGGACAATGGATTGCTTATATAAGCAACGGTGCTTAAAAATTAAAATAATAATTTTTTAATTAGACAGTCCTTTTATGCGTTAGAATTATTTGCTGCTCGCCTTGCGCAGCAGGGTATGCTGCAAATCAAAACGTTGCATTTTGATGCTTTTTTTTATTTTAATTTTCCTGGCTGCAAACTCTGCTTCACA